>PVJS01002858.1:0-80361 GCA_004027185.1 Glis glis
ACACACACACACACACACACACACACACACACACACTATTGGCTGATTTGTTGCTTCAGCCATAAACACAGTGCTTCTGATTTCTTATGCCTGTGCCTCCAGGCTTACATCTAATTGATTAAAAAGGGAACAGTTAGGTTTCACCTAATTTGCTGTCATCCATGGTATTTAAATGTTATCCTAGTTGTTAATGGTGAAACATCAGTAAATTATATTTTTCTGATTTTTTAACTTTTATTTTTCATTTCATTGAACAGTACTTTGACCTGGTGATTTCATCAAATTAAAGTGAGAGCCACTACTTATATAGATATAATCTTAATCAATAAAATTTGGGAATTGGTGAAAATGCCAACACATATTTTTGGATCATTTTCATTGACCTGGTGATGTATGTGGCTATGCCGTTGTACCCTTTATTACCTTGGTTCTTCCTCACTTATCAGAGAAGTACACTAACCTTCTTGTCAAATCCTATATGTAGCCCAGTGTGGTGGTGCATGCCTATAATCCCAGTACTTGGGAGGCTGAGACAGGGGGATCGCAGGTTCACGGCCAGCCTCAGCTACTTAGTGAGGCCCTCTGCAACTTAGTGAGACCCTGTTTCAAAATAAAATATAAGAAGGGCTGGGGGTATAGCTTAGAGGTAGAATGACCCTGGTTTCAATTCCCAGCACATGAAAAAAAAAGGAAAGAAATCCTATATGTGATTTCTGGGATTCAACAGAAGTTTCAAATACACTAATAAGTACAATTTACAATTTACTTCACACCTACTCACCGGATGCATTCTTTCTGTGTTTACATGGACACATCCTCCTGGATTCCACCTCATTTAGTTTCTTTAGTGAGGAGAAGAAAGCACTTTCTTTTTATGCTACCCTCATTTAGAGGATTATTGAAGCTCTCAGACCTTCCTCTTCATCATTTTAGAATTCCAGTAGCAAATGCTGTTTCAGATTTTACCCATATCCTTGGGTCAGAGACAAATTTGAGTACTAGATACAATAGGCTCTATTTAGAATCCTTTTTATTTTTGATGAGTATATTTTTGTTGCACCACTAGCTTTTCTACATTTTTCTTTTGGGAAAACTTCTAGGTAGAGAAATGCAAAAGGATTTCCAGTTGACGTATTCCATAAATCCTCAAAACATGAACAGGCACTTTGGATTTGCTTTGGTAGACACAGCTGGGATTACCTTTCACATGTAGTTGAGGTGTAAGATTTCTTAAGTAAATACAACGATCATTCTTTTGACTAAATATATGGCAATTTATGTCTCTTCAAATATTTGCTCTCCCCACTGGGAAACACAGTGTCCCTCCTGAGTGTCACCATAACTGACTGGTTCTGTCTTACTATTTTCTATCCAGACTAATCTTTATCTAGCTTATCTCACATATTTTAAATTCATTTTTCTCTAGTAGAATTGCATGCAATTTTGTGAGCATTAAGAATATAATCTAGTAGATAAACAAAAGTATTATTCAATACTTTTTCTTAAACAATTTAGATAAGTCACATAACAGCTCAATTTACAAATAGATAGTATGTGGCTAATACCAAGTAGACATATAATTAAAATGTGATCTTATTATTGCTTGGGATTTAAACTTAAATACATATGCAGCTCTCATAATATGATTAGGTTTCACCAGTAGTATGTTCAACAAATGTTTAACAACTGGCTTCCTAAGGAAGAAAAAAAATCCCTTATTTGTGGCACTTGTAAATGCTCCCACAATAACTGATTTTAAGCTACAAGTTGGGAAGAAATCCATAAAACCAGGTCTTCCTAGCTGATGCAAACCAGTGTGAGCCATCTGAAAAGGGCCATTATTTGTTTTTATAGATATTGCAATAAATATTTGTAAAGTTTTCATTTTTAAACTAAAACATTTTTAAGTAAGATTCCATACATTTTAAGTACTAGTGTTATCTATTAGCCTTAAAATGTCAATCACTAGAAGCCTGAAGCTGCAAATAAGAATCTTGTATTTTGGATATCAAAGATACATATTTGTATAAGTATAAAAATACTTGTATAAACATAATAAGTGAAAATAATGGGAAAAATTTGGTGAGAACCATAATGTATATCATCATAGAAACACATGGGGCGATTCATATTCCTTAGAAAATCTGTCCCACATTGCCACCTTAACATGTTTAAGAATGGTCTAGATAGAAATTACGTTGCTCAGAGAAGACTATATTACTAAATTCAGCTTATTTTACTAGAGAAAAAAATATACTATTTACTAAAATCTTAAAAATTTCACATAAAATTCTGGTCTTGAGTTTTGCAAAACATATACATACATATTGTGTGTGTGTGTGTGTGTGTGTGTGTATGCTGGGGGGGGGCTGGGGATTGGACCCAAGTGCATTCTAACTCTGAACTAAATCCCCAGCCCTTTTAATTTCTTTTTTTTTTTTTACACAAGATCTCGTTAAGTTGCTGAGGCTGGCCTCGAACTTGAAATCCTTTCTCAGCCTCCCAAGACTGGGATTACAGGTGTGTGCCACCATGCCTGTATGTGCATGTATTTTTAATTTTATGATTCAAATAATCTTCAAATATCTTCATCAGAAAAATTTTAATACATGAGATATCAAAGTAATAGTATAGAAGCTTTCATTTCACTGCCCTGTCATATTTATTTCCTTCAAAAAGTTTACTCTATGATAATACGTAATTGCATAGCATTTAAGATATAAAATAAAGAAATCTAGAAGTGATGTTGGTTCACACAGTGTCATCATAGGAATTGTAAGAGGTCTTACACTTGATTGGTTGCATCTGATTATTTTGTATTAAAAAAAGAAACTCAATGAAAACATCTGTTTGAAACATCTCTATTCACTTTCAACTTTCATTCTTTCTTTGGAGAGTTCTGAATATCAGAAATGTTTTCATACAATGAACTAAAAAGATCTTTATATATCCTCTTTTTTTTGTTTTTTTCTTTGTTTGTTCTTACATTTACTCAATGGGTCAATGTAAACTAAGTTCTTCAAGTGGTTACAACAATTTAATATTAGTCTCTCCTCACCATTCCAAACCTACTCTCTTTGGTATTCTTAACACATCCTGATCACCTTCCTCTGAAAGCCATCCATTTGTTTATGTTATTTGAGTGGTTTGTGTGTAAAACTGAAAATATAGTTGTGTTCTTGCACTGAAGATTAGAAAAATGACCAATTTATTATAGAAAATTTCTAGTAATTCTGCTTAAGAAAACTAGTAGTCAGCAGAGTATTTTAATCCCACATGTCACAAATATACACACACATACACACACACACACACACTAATTGATATTTGCACATATTATGTCTACGTAGGACAGAATGACATCATTCTCTTTTCTTTTGCAAATAGGACTTTCTAACAATGAAAACTTTTCTGATCTGTCCCTCTGATCCCTCTGTTCTTTTTTCTTTACTTTTTTTTTTTTTTTGCAGTACTGGGGATTGAACCCAGGGGCATTCTAACTCTGATCTAAACCTCCAGCCCTTTCTTTGTTCTTCATTTTGAAAAAAGGTCTCATTAAGTTGCGGAGGGCCTCACTAAGTAGCTGAGGCTGGCCGAGAACCTGTGATCCTCCTGTCTCAGCCTCCCAAGTACTGGGATTACAAGCATGCGCCATCACGCCTGGCCCTCTGTTTTTTTTTTCAATAATACTATATCAAATATGAATCTTCCAAGTACCTTCTCATATGATGTCAAACACATTTTAAATGATTTCAACTATACCCATAATTTCCTTTAGCAAGAAAGTAAACACATTGACAACTTCACTTCCTCTATCCTAGCTTGAAATTTCATCGCTTACTGTGTATACATGAGGCTATTTGGATTGACTGTCTATAATTTGGAAGAGATTATAACATAGATGTACACAAAATTCTTGTCAATATTCTTGAGTTACATAATATATCATATCTCAAAAGTTCAGGAGAACATCATGGTCCTCTTTTCCTCTTTATCTCCCACTTTAGAGATGTTCCTGACAAGTCAGATACATGATACGTATGCATTAGAGGGGCAAGGTACTGCTTTTATCTCTCCTGGGATTCTTTCCTCTACTCAATATGCCTTTGCTCTACATATTTCTCTATTTTTCTATTTATCTATGACTCTAGTTTCTACATTGCTTCAAAATTATCAAAATCATACAGAATACTATAATATTTTCCATGTTTGTGATTGTCAATGTATATAAGGAAAATGACTGACAATTATCTCCTTAATAGGGTTTTGTAGGAAGCAATTCAAGAACCTTTGAAAGTGTGATTAGAAACATCTCTTCTTTTTCTTATGTGAGGTTTTCTGTTCAATATACAGACAATAAGCATTAGCTTCCCATTAGTTAAACTAATAACACATGTGTGAAATCAAAATGACAATTTTTCCTAATCATTGCTAAAAAAAAACCCTTAAATTCTCAATAAAATTTTCAGGAGTACTTATTACATTATAAATCCAGGATTTCCTGACTGAAAAGTGACCCTATATCATTGACCCATTACTTTTAACAAAAGGAAAAATGTCATAGATCTAAACTGTACTCGGGCACATCCTGAAAAGGTCTATATTTTCTTCCTGCTAGTTCTCAGCCAAAATTTCATTAAGATATTCTGCACAGTTTAGGCCATGAATTAATTCCTATAAGAAGTACTATCGGTATTATGTCACATAGTGATGCCATGTTAGGTAAACATGTAAAGGTCAGAGTTTATTTTGCTGAGCATTTTTTGGCACTATTATTGGTTTTTAAACTTTTAATTCTGGATTTTTTAATATATTCTGTTATTATATTACATTCCCAACCAGGCAGTTCCCTGAGCTGACTCTAGATGGATATCCTTTGAAAACTGGAAAGTTCAAGAGAAGGGTTAGACATAAAAACTTCAAAAAGACTTCAAAGAAATGGTGAGCTGCTAATTAGTGCTGAATCTCATGCCTGCATTTCTTCTGGCCCTGTATTTGTTTCATGGAGGAGTTTTTAGTGTGTGTGTGTGTGTCTGTGTGTGTGTGTGTGTGTTACTGGGGATTGAACCCAGGGGCATTTTACCTCTGAGGTATACCCCCCAGCCCTATTTTATATTTTGCTTTGAAACAGGGCCTTGCTAAGTTGCTGAGGCTGCTATGAACCTGAGATCCTCCTGCCTCAGTCTCCCAAGTACTTGGATTACAGGCATGTGCCACCACACCAGGCTTGTTTCTTGGATTTTGAGTCATGCACTTTACCCTCTGTTCTTCTCTACTTCTCTGTTCCCTACTGTCTTACTATATTGATTATAATCATAATTCCCAATCAGTTTATTTTACACATGCCTGGTGTTGGCATTTCTCACTCTGCTCCATGCTAAATTTCACACCAACTGTATCTTCTGCCCCAGGACCCATCTCCCCCTTCAGACATCCATCAGTCATCTGTTCATATCTAAGATAAACCAAAAATAAATAATTGGAAATGACTACCGAAAGGAATGGGAAAGTTCTGTGAGCATCCTGCTTAAGGCAATGACCCATAGTTATAATATTTGTCTTGATAATGTTTTGACTTCATTCATGTTTCAACATTTTTATCAAAAATACTAGACTCCATTAAAAGCAAGAGAGAAAAATTATATATGACAGCATTCTTACTTCAACTTTGAATTAGTATATAGGTTAAAGGAATAGTCAGAGGAATAATTTGAAAGCCTGTTGAGTGTTTTATCACACATTGATGCTTTGAAACTTTATCCACAGTTTAATGTATATGAGCCTAAAACAGCCATTGCCTAGAAAAGAAATTAAGTAGAAGTTGCATGTGTAAATTAAAAAAAAAAAAAAATATATATATATATATATATATATATATATATATATATATATATACTTTCTTTATGTGCAGTGGAGCACTGGTAAAACAAATAATGTTGACTTGAGATTTACCCTCTGCCTTAATTTTTTTTTCTATCATGGTATTTTAGACTCAGTTGTATAATGTGGTAATTTTTAGTAAGGTAATTCAACTGTTTGAACATGCAATTTGGGGTTTTACTTATTTTTCTTCCAACAGTTTAAACAGCTCTATTTAGGCAATAGAATTACCTTTACCATTTCCTTGCTAGTTTGAAAGCTTAAAAAAAGATCCAAGCCATCATGGTAGAATGTGGTAAAGAAACCAATTCAAAATGCCAACTATGTTTTAACATGTGCCAAAAAATATATATTATTCCTTGAGCCAGTACAAGTCAAGCAGACCACAATAACCTGTTGGGGTTAGAAAAGTTTATGCCAAAAGCGGATGATTTCCCTAGAGTCAATCAAAATGATGGAAACACTGGTGCAAAATCACAGCTGAGCAGGTTCAGTCCTCTCTTCACTAGCTACAGATGGCATGTAATTTAGGAATGCCCATTTGGTGGAATTTACCAGTTCCTCTAGAGATCACACATATGGGTTTGCATTTAAAAAGCAATTGCACCACGAATAGCTTTTTAAACAACAGATGTAAGTACTGACAGTAAAAGGATGTCCAAAAAGCAAAGTACGTCCACATAAGAAAAAAAGAGAGCTTATGTTATACTTTATAGCACTTTACATGGCCTTTTAACTTTAAAAAAACTGAAAATAATTATAAAATCGATGTATACAATGTTTGCCAAGCTCTCTGAATTAGATATGAGATTCTGTCTTCATATTATGTTACTTCCTGATATCATATTCTTTTTTCCCCCACTTTCATATATTGCAACTGCATTCTGAAATGCTCGAAGTGTACCGAGTAGCCTGGGAGGGGCCCTCATGGTTCTCCACAACACCGTTTTTGGTTTGTTTGGTTTTGGTTTTGTGTGTTTGTAGGAAGTTCACAGCAGATCTGTAGAAACTACTTTGTCACTTAAAAATTGAATGCACCAGTGTGCTTAAGTGTACATGAAGGGGGTATTTATGTTTGCAGATGTGTGCACGAATTACTAACGGATATTAGTTATAACTGGTGAGGTTTCCAATTGCCTGTCCTTTATTGCTTCCTTTAAAGAAGGAAATTAATTGTGTGAAATTGCCTTGCTGGTAAAGTGATACCAGATTGCAATGGCAGCATTGACCTAATCTAGCAGTAAAACAGGCAATCACATCGCCAGTGAACACTCATAGAAATATTTGATTTCAGGAGAGTACAGGTCCAAAGTTTCCCTGGAGAAACACGCACATAATTTCTATTCTTGTATTCAAGGGTAGTTCTGTTGTGGATTTGCCAGGATAGTACTAGCTCTTCTTGTTTTTATTGAAGGATAAGCCTTTGTATCTCACAGTACAATCCCATATGGAAAGAAACTATAATTAAAAGGTTAGGTTTGGACATCAGCCTTTTGACACTGATTGTTTCTTGATTGAATAAAATATGATGTGACTTTTTCTCCCATTCTCTGACGCAGTGATGTACTGGAATACTAATAGCTATGCAAATGATGACATTAACAGGAAGTTCATTTTTTTTCTGGCTGCTTATTACAGCATCAGGTGAAAAATTGTGGGAGATTGGATTGCCTTTGTTTGGAGGTGCAAAGATGGGCAATTGGTGCTATCCCAGAAAGCAAAGGAAAATGAAACTGCTTGTACAAAGGGATGAACAGATTCAGATTAGTAGTGAAATATTTATGACACCATTATATGGGTGTAGTGAGGATGCAGAATACGGAATGCCCATAAAGCACATATTCAAATATGAGAACTGTTGTTATCATGCATCTTCCATATTCAGCTTTATTTTCGTGCCGGCTATTTACATAGAAACTACAATATTACCCAAGTTGTATTAAATTTGTGTATTAAATTAATTCGAGTGTTTTCTTTTTCACAAACAGACTATATTAGAAGTATAAATGCTTGTATATATTACATATATAACCATAAATGCAATTGATTATTGTATTCCCACAGTGTGCTAACTGCTTCAGTACAGTTAGATAAAGAGCTCTGATTTTAGAAATTTACAATTTGAGAAAATAAAGAAACTAAACAAGTCTTTCACTTTAGATGCAAAATTATCCATTGTTTCCATTATATATGGAATAATTTATGTGCAATTTTCTGCATAAAAAATGTGCATCATGGTGAGTTTGGAAAGAAAAGAATATCCTCAGAGAGGAAGATGCACTGAAAATTCCAGTCACACAGAAAACCACAGAGGTGAAACAGAGAAAATAATTGGGTGAATAATCAGGAGGAAGGGAGGGGGTGGGAGTAGCTGGGATAAAGTTGTTCCATGGTGCTCCACGTGCTGCAGGGGGATGTTGTGGAGAATTAGAAGATAGGGATTTCTTTTTCCTGTACTTCTGATTACTGTGGTTCTTTCCATTGCTTATAGGCAGGCTATCAAAGCAGACCTTGACTTGTGAACTTTAGATTTCAAAAGTGGAATTTCAGCTATACATAGGGAAAGACTTGGAAATAATCAAAAACAAATATTTACTACCAACCCTCTTTCCCCCACCTGTTTCCCACTCTCCCCTCATATTACACATAATACATGCAAAGACTATAGGAAGACCATTTTGAATAATGAGGGAATTAAAGTGGAAAGTGAAACAATATTGGTAGGAGCTGGTTTGTACCCCTGAGAAGAGATCATGTGTCTTCCCAACCCTGGAAAAAGCCAGTTATGGCACAACAGAGCACAGTGTCACAGGAATGGGCATTCTCATGTAGTCTGCTCTTTCATGGGGAACAAGAAAATCCCCCTATCTGTGCCTGAACTTGGTCTAAACTAGCAGACCTAGATGTCCTTTCAGCTAAGATAAGGAAACCTGAAGTGTTTGGACACCTGCCCCCAGGTCACATCAATATGCCACAATCTAGATGACTTCGAGGGCGGAGTTGGGAAAATGTGGAGCTATCATTGATCAAATTTATCCTGAAAAAAACTGAGAAGACCCTCAAGCCACTGAGCTCATCCTGAATCAGTGACATTGAGTTCTTTCATTACGATTTAAGATACCCTCTCAGTACTCGGGAGGCTGAGACAGGAGGATCGCAGGTTCAAAGCCAGCCTCAGCAACTCAGTGAGGCTTGCAGCAACTTAGTGAGACCCTGTTCCAAAAAAATAAAAATAAAATAGGGCTGGGGGTATAGCTGGGAGGTAGAATGCCCCTGGGTTCAATCCCCAGCACTACACACACACACACACACACACACACACACACACAATACAGTAGTGAAGTTATATTTTAGTGTGTGAATGGAGAATTCACACTTTCTATGTAAATCAATCAATGAATAAGCATTTAGCAAAACAGCTGTAATTCCTGATTACAATTAAGTTGTGGAGATGGAATTAGTATACATGAGATAATTAGTAAGCCATCAGCGATGGTTTATTAGTAAATAATAAAAGGCATGACACAGAGCAGTAGTACTGTGGACATTTGGGAAAATAAAGATTAGTGGAAATTGGAGAGACCATGAATGGTGTGCTGGAAGTTCTGAAAAGATGGCTATAACTTGAATAACTTGAGCAATTGAGATGGATGAGGAACAGAGACAAAAGGATAGCCAAGAAACCAGACCATAATAATGATAAAAAGGACTGTGGCTTTTACTACACACATATCCTAATGCTCAATCTGATACATGATAGTAATTGATAAATATTGAATTATTGGTCGGCACTAAAATATGATCATTATAAATCCCAAATATAATAGGATTAGCTCAGGATTTCTCAGTCTGCACTATTGACATATTGGACTGGAGTATTATTTGTTGTGTACATTGGAGGATGTTTTGCAGAATCTCTCAACTTTTCCTCTGATGCCTGTAGCAACTATCTGTCCCTCAAGTTGTGGCAATCCAAAAGGGTATTGCTAAATGTTCTCTGAGAGGTAAAATCAGCCAATGCTGAGAAACCTTAGGTAATCTGATTGGAGCCTAATGAGGAAATGAAAAAATGAGGTACGAAAGATGGAGTGACCAAAGGTATTTTGTAGATACAGGATTATATGCTTGATTCCACTAACTGATTCAATGATTTACTTTCTGAATGCGGCACCATTTATTGAGTTCATGGTCTGGTATGGGCATTGTATTAGGCACTCTCTAGTGATTATTTAAGGTCTGAAATAGGTATTACTGTTTATTTTGTAAACAATGAGTTGCCAAAAGTCACACAGCTAATATTTGGACTCAATTCTAACTCTAAATCCATATTCAATATACTGTACTATTTCTCTAGAGTGCTAGCAGTTTATTGTATAAATGCCTTATGTGACAGAAGTAATGTGGGATCCACAGAGATATAGATATTCATATATGTATGCATATCTGTAGAGTGATAGATGACAAAGAAATGGATAGATGATAGATAAATAGACAGATTTACTTTGTGTCTTGTGATATAGAATCTACTGATTACCCTGAAGATGAGATTGTCTGGAATGACATGTGTATCTCACTCATTACCTGAGCCATATTAATCTTGCTTTACTCAACATGAGTACAGTGTTGACTAATACTGCAATTAGTTCCACTTTGCTTGATTTCACACTCCATAAAAGTTAATGCTGGCTGTGTCTACACAGAGTGGAGATGAAGTGATTATTGCAAAATTATAAATAGCAAATACGCATTCTGTTATTAAAGGAAGGTAGCCTGGTCAGTCTGAACTATGCAGATTGCTTTCTACTTTCAGTTTCCTACTTTCAAGTTGCTCTAGATTATACATCCCTGCACTATTTTAAGGCCACAATACTTAAAGACAGAAAATGTTAATTGACCCTTGGAGAATGTTATTATGTGTTATATTTATCTCTATGAAAGAAAGAAGAAGAAAGTGAGGAGTATTTCTGACACTACTTGACAGCTAATCTTAAAGTAGCACAACTTCAAATCTAATTTTCATCACTAAAATAAAGAGGTTGTGAGAAATGAATAATTTTTGTAGTCTCCTCTAAACTCTAGATCCTGGGGTTACTTCTCCTGCTACATTAACCAAAAAGGCTACCAACTCCTGCAGTTACCTCAAAGACTGACTGCTAGGTCCTTAGGACTTCAAGGTCAGCAAAATCTAGACTTTTAGTGTGAAAGTACCGGGGATTTTGTGGGACTGGGAATTGAACCCAAGAACATTCTACCTCTGAGCTACATTCCCAGCCCTTTTTAAAAATTTTATTTTGAAACAGGGTCTCCCTAAGTTGCGCAAGCTGATCCCAACTTGGGATCCTCCTGCCCTATCCTCCAGAGTAGCTACAATCATAGGTGTGCACCACTACCACACCTGGCCACAGTACACATTTTAATGTACATGACACAATGGCCATTCACATAAGAAAGTGAAAAAATGGTGCTGGACACAGAAGCTCTCCAACTTGAGTTTGGAGGGCTCAGCTGTGCTGTCTTACTGTACCTTCACTTAATTCTCTGCCCTTATCCCTATTCTCAAGGTTTGTCCCTTCAGGTGGCAATGATGGGAATCTGTTTCAGACTTCAAAAATTTCCATATTGCAAATCATTTATCCTTTTATTTGCCTGTTAGTTTAAAATTGTTATCATGAAGCAATTTTATGCCTCTCCTTCCAAAGAAGTAGTAAATGTAGAGTGGTTAAGAGCACAGTCTCCACAGTTTTACTGAGTAAATTTGAATAATGGCTTCATCCATACTGCTTGTATATCCTTGCACAGGCTATTGGATCTCTGAACTTGAGTTTCTTTATCTGAATAACTAAACTTACCTACATAGGAATATTATGGGGAATATATATGGGAATCACAAAAAAGACACTTATAACATCGCCTGGAACACAGCATTCTTCATCTGTATAATTAAACTTACCTACATAGGAATATCATGAGGAATAAATATGGGAATCAAAGAATTAACACCTATATCAATACCTGGAACATAGTGACTCTTTGCTTAACATTTTCTATTTTATATCAGAATATTAGAGAAATCGAAATTCTAGGGCAGAGATGCATAGAGTGCTGTAGGGTTTGTGAGAACAAACATTTCATATTATAAGATTACTAGGATGTAAGCATACAAATCCTCATCTCTATTCTTTCTATTTAGAAAAGTATAATGTGAAATGTGTGCTAAAACACCATTTTATAAACTTTAGATGCTATAAAAGTTTTTTTTTCAAAAATACCAATTACTCTCCATACCCTGAAAGCATTAACACTTAATACTCATATTTAAATCACTGCTTTAGTGGCATAAATACACCTTCTTCATATTCCTTCAAATTTCTTCAAATATTTAGTTTTAGGGAAAGTGAATAATATAGGTGTTTTGTTAAATAACAAACTATTTTTATTTACCAAGTTATTTTCTTACTCAACTCACTGTTTTCTAAAATCCATTTATGAAGCAGAAATTATAGCCTTTTTTGTCTTTGTATGAAAGTTCCCAAGGTTGCTGGTTTCTGTAAAGAAGGAGAAAATTCTCTTATGTACCACACAAATACAATAGGAGCTTTCATATGCAGAAACTTGGGTAATAAGTTAGATACTCCAAGTAATGACATGCTTGTATTGTTTGACTACCTTAATTTCTCATCTTTGCCTTTCTTTGTGTCTACATTTTCCCTCCCATTTTATGATTTGTTAAAACCTAGAGACTATTTCAAATAATATTATATTAAACACACTCATATACCTATTATATATACCCATATATCCATTAACATTTGATCTTATTTTATGTCTATCTGCCCATGGAGGCTGAACCATTTAAATTCAGTTGCAAGCATCTTCATATTTAATTCTAAATACATATCAAATCCTAAAAATAAATTGAATATGGTTATTTTATGTCTTTGGCCTCTTTTTTGAAAGAATAGTCTTACCACATTTTTATAAAGCAGAATATTGAATTTTAAAGAGAGCAGGCCAATTATCTTTAAACATTCCACAGGCTAGATTTATCTGATTGTTTCCTTATATTTTCATGGAATCCATTCCTCAATCCCTGATGTGTTCAATAAAGTTAATATTAGTTCTGAGATCTTGATTCAAATTCATATAAATACTCTTGGTAACTCTATATCACATAGAATTCTGGGTCGCCATCATCAGAATCTTCTTAATCTTCGTGTGTTAAACTCAGTTGTTTTGACGTTTAAGTTTATTCAGCAGATACTTATTCAAGGGACCAGTGGTTCAGGTACTTAAAGTAATGTCAGCGAAATAAATAAACAAACAAACATAGATCCTCTACCATTAATAGACTTATATTCTAGTAATAAGACTGGGTACTAAGATAAATGAGTAGTTTATTTACTATTTTAGAAAGCAATAAATTAGCTTGTGGGGAGCGGGTTCTAGAGAATGGTGTCTGTGTGTGCACTTGTACTTGTGCGTGTGTGTTTATATGTTTATAAATAACAACATATTTGTTTGCTAATTGGGATGCTCATGAGAGCCAACTATTGATGATTTCGAAAAGAGTGACAAAAATTGCCCTGAGTGGTCTCCCCGAAAAGGCAGAACCTGGTGTGCCATTGGAAAGGTTCTTTTAGATGGGAGCAGGGGGTCTCGTTCATGGTGACCATGGAGGAGGCCGAGTAGGTGGGTGCCTATGCTCTTCGTATCCCCTTCTCCTACAATTCTTTTTCATCTTTCTATCTCTTTAAACTCATGAAAGTTTAGTTTGAGTGATATGTCCTTCCAAACATGAAGGTGTTTCCTCTGGGTGGAATTCACCCAGAAAAGGTTAACATATTGGTGAGAAGCCATACTTCAAAACTGACCGTTGAATAGAATCTCATGTGACTCTAAGCAAATTTCTTAATAGGCTTCATTTTTCTCATCTATTTAAAAAGAGATAGTGTTAATACTATATAACTTGAAATGTTTACTTAAAATTTTAATAGATTAACATATGTCACTCTAACTGGCACCAAATATGTGTCTCTTCTCACTTCCCTGGTACTTCCGTGCTCACTTATTCTATATCTAAGATTAATCACCTTTTATTATATACATAATCTAGCACAGCTCAATAAATGTTTTGTTTTAAAGTAAAAAATAATAAAAGGACTTCTTAATTATCAGCACTGCCATCTAAAAAGAAATTAATCTTATCTAAGTACTCCATTATGTGTACATTATATGTAAACATGATCACTTTTATCTTTAAAATAACCTGACGAAGTAGGTATAATCATACAAATGAAAACAATGACAGATAATTTAAATGAATTGGCCATGTTTACCTAGTTTGTGAGAGTTTTAGGTGGATTTGCACATATATGCCTCTGATTTCAAAGCTTGTGTTATTAATAAATGATCTTTAATGATATCTTTTATATTTGAAGTAAAGAAAGTTTTAGGATAGAACAAAGGAAAGAAACAGCGTTTTAGAAATTGTTACATGAAGAATCTCAAATGTATTAATTCTGTTAATTTGCCCCTAGTTCATATGCTAGATCTGATGAAATAAATGCACTTAGATATTCATGTTGTCCAATATACATAAATAATACTAACCCAATATTCACAAACTAATTCTATATGAGAGGAACAAAATGTGAAATGTGTAGGGCAAAAGGAGACCAAGCCAACATCTAAAATTCTATTTCAAAAATAAGATCCAAAGGCACCAAGCCAAAGAGGCAAAGGTTATAATTTTGATAGCATACAAATATATGGTAGAAACCCTCACTTAATGTAGCAAAATGCACTAGTTTAGTATAAATATTTTTTTTCCTGAAATGTTCCCTTAGGGACGACCAGATCTGTTGTTCAAACACTGCCACCCACATCCATATGTATCATCTTCCCTGCCAATGTTTTTTAGTTAGTTTTTTTGCTTTGTTTTGTTGTTTTGCTTTTGGCCACCATGTGGACCTTAAACAGCCAATATATATTCACACACATATATCACAAGATATATATGGCAATTGTGATATAACTTCAGAAAAAAGTACTTGCAATTAAGGTGTAATCAGAGGATGCTCGCCATATTTCAGGACATTTGAATTCATTGCTAGTTACTTAGTAATATGAAGTAGGATCCTCTAGAATCTAGATAATTAATACAGATAACACATTTGGAAAACATGCCATATTATCACTTCTTTTGAAGGAAATCATTTATTTTCTTGGGGAAAAAAGTCTGTCTTCTTGAAATAACTCTGGTTTTAGCACATTGTTTTGGCAGTTTATTAAAACTTCAAGTAGGAGTCATACAGAATAGTCTAAATATCTTATTTTGCTTTAACACTAGATTGCTGTTAAAACAGAACAGATCATTAAATTCATTCATCATTATTTGACTGTGAGGCTGCTGTAAGCCAAAAATAGTCAACACTTGTGGAATATAAAATAATTGAGAGCAACAGTGAAACACATGCTAAGGGCTCATCAAGGTGGGTATGAGACATTTCCATGCCACACCTGGCTTCCGTGTTAGAAACCTTGCTAAGCTGGAGCGATTTAATGATTTGTTAAGGAATGCCTTCTCTCATTGGCCTTTCTTCATTTTGAAGATGTTCACCATCCCTAAACTCACTCTCATGTCCTAGAGTTTCCCGGAATGACACCGATTTGCTTTTACCAACAGCATTGTGTGGATAAAGGCATAAATTCCACTAGTATCTATAAAATCAAATACAGTTGCTAAAGGCATATCATGTATTCCCTTATGTTTCTATGGCACATTCTATTGCATCTCACAGATTCATTCTTATATTCTGTGGGGGAAAAAAACTTATGAGGAAAAGGATAATATGAACAGAAGGAATTTGGAGTAAAAAGATTCTGGATAGCAAAATGGCCATAATGAAAATTTCTTCCATAATACTTTCTCTCAACTGGGGCCCATATGTTCTCTGTGATAAACAGCTTTATCCTTGGGTATCTAAAGACTTCTACCAGGATTTTTAAAGTGTAGGATTTCAATTTTTAAATTGGTGAAAAAATCTTTATTAGGCTCAAACCTAAGTAACACTATATTTATTGTAGTAGACTAAAGAGAAAAAAATAGGGACAATTAATATGCAAATGATGCATTCATTCAAAAGACACTAGGGTATGTGTACTAATGAGTGTTTTACAATAGGTCAAAAGGAGGTAAGTGGTAGGAGATTTGCACCATTGTAAGATGTTCAGTAGCTTAGTAATACCAACCTTGAAACCACCTGCAGTCAGTCCCTAAACAGAGCATTGTGCCACACTCATTCCTATTTACATTTCCAGTGACGATTTAGTTTAAGCAAAACACAATCACTCATCATATTAAATTAATTGTGATAAATTTGAGTTTTATTGGATTTGAATTCCTGTTTGTATATAATTTTTAAGTTATTTTGGTAAGAACTATCAGTGTATTTAAGTCATATTAGTTCTGTATTTATTCTTGTATAAAATTAACTAACAATAATACAAATAGTTTCCAATAACAATATTTAGATATATTTTCCTTCAAGGAAGTTGGGTGCTCCAAAGAGATATTGAGAAATCATCCTCTGTACATAATTGCCAAGAAATCATGGAATGGGCTGACACTTTCTGACAGCAATTAATTGTTCTAGTAGAAAGTTTCCTATTAATATAATTTTTTACCCAAGTCACAATCTTCCAGACATCAGGCTTTGCATGCACTGCTTCCGTTTTCTAGTATTCTATTCTTCCCACCAATTTCTCTATCCCTCCCTTCACTGTATAAACTTCTACCTGTCCTTTACAAAAGCTAGGTAGTTACCTCCTGTGTAAACTCCTTTGAAGAAGATGTTTGGGAAAATTAATTTTATGTGCCTTGGGCACAAAATTCATTTAGATTACATTTCTCGGCACGGTCCTCCGCCATCCTTAAGCCAAAACTACATTAATCGAATTCGCCTTAAGCACTGACAACATTATGGTGCACCCCTTGTAATCGTATATTAGTTGGAGTTCTCCAGAGAAACAAAATCAGTAGGAGAGATGTATCATCTATCTATCTATCTATCTATCTATCTATCTATCTATCTATCATCTATCTATCTGAAGGGAAAAAGAAAGTTATTGTAAAGAATTGATATAGTTGATACTCTTTAATATATAATTCAAATAAAAGATATTAAAGGGAACATATCTGTGAGGAGGAACAATAACTATTCACTACATAGTCAATTTGATCCTTTAAAAATATTGAATACAAAATTATATTAAAAATGAAAATCATAAATTTTTCTTTTCCTTTTTTTTTGTGTGTGGTACTGGGGATTGAAACCAGGAGCATTCTGCCTCAGAGCTATACCTCCAGACCTTTTTGTTTTTTATGAAATAGGTTCTCTTTAAGTTGCTGAGGGTCTCCCTAAGTTGCTGAGTCTGGGCTTGAACCTGCGATCCTCCTGTCTCAACCTCCCAAGTATTGGGATTATGGGCATGCACCACTGAGCCCGGCTTTTTTTTTTTTTTTTCATTTGTATAGGCCATAGTCTGTCTACTTACTGGGAAATGCATTATGGTAGGTACCATCTATACTCCCAACTGATCTCTCACTTGTGGATTTATGCTGTTTTTATTACTATAGCTCAGCAGTATAATTTGAAATCAGGTATTGTGATGTGTCCAGCATGGTTCTTCTTGTTCAGAATTTCTTTCGCTATTCTGGGTCTTTGGTTCTTTCATATGAAATCTAGGATCATTTTTTTTTTTCTAGCTCTGTGAAGAATGACATTGACATTTTGATAGGGATTTCATTGACTCTGTAGATTGCTTTTGGCAGTATGGCCATTTTGACACTACTTATTCTGCCTGTCCGAGAACATTAAAGGTCTTTCTATTTTCTAAGATCTTCAATTTCTTTCTTCAGTGTTCTATAACTTTCACTCTAGAGGTCTTTTACCTCCTTAATTAGATTTATTCCTAAGTATTTTATTTTTTAATTGATGCTATTGTGAATGGAAGTTTGTTTTCAGTGAATTCATGATTGGTGTATAGAAAAGCTATTGACTTTTATAAGTTGATTTTGCAGCACAATTCACATAGCCAAATTATGGAGGCAAGCTAGGTGTTCAACAGATAAATGGATAAAGAAAATGTGTTATACACACAATGGAATTTTACTCAGCTATAAAGAAAAAAATTGTGTCATTCGCAGGAAAGTGATGGAACTAGAGAATATTATGCTAAGTGAGATCAGCCTGTCTCAGAAAATTAAGAATCATATGTTTTCTCTCATATGTAGAAACTAGAGAGAAAATAGGGAAGAAACAAAAGGACTTCAGATAAATAAGAAGAGAGACCAGTAGAACAGTGGAAAGGATTTGGGGGAGGGAGGTGAGGAGGCAAAAACGAGGCTTGAGGAAGGAAATAGTTCAAATAATGTTGTGTCCATATATGAAGGTATCACTGCCAATCTCAGCAACATGTACCAGGAGGGGGAAAGGGGATGCAGGGTGGGATATGGAAGGAAATACACCAAGTGATGTGTAATGTTGTTATCACTTTGAATCTCACTGTGACGTATAATTAAAATGTACCAATAAAAGTATAAAAATCAATCAAACAAAAAGAAAATGGTCAGCGAAGTGATGCATATGCTAATTAGCTTGATTTAGCCATTGCACAGTGTATACATATTTCAAAACATCATGCTGTATACTGTATCTGATGTTTTTGTCAATTAACATAATAGTAATAAGTAAGTGTACACTTCTATTACATTTTATATTTGAGTTAACTAAACTTTCATTTAACTTTTCATTTTTATTTAAAGTTAGTCACATATAAATTGCTCTAGTATGAACTATTACCAATATTTCTTCTTCAGGAATTCTAAAAGTTCAGGTGTGCTAAAATTACAATGTTTCTCATGGGAATTTTGTTCTTTTTGGATAAAATCAAGGAATATTTTACTTTCCTTTGAAAAATGCAAATGAATGGTTGCTAAATTTTAGAATTAAGGGAAAAATCAGAAAACGGGTTCCTTTTTCCAGATTAGATACCGATGTTCTCTTTTTTAATAGTGCTAACTTTGCCTTTGAAATTTTAACTTAACCCTATGCCATTATCGCCTATAGGCATTTAAAGCTGTTTTGATGAGCTTCAGGAGAAAAGGAAACTTAAAACTTGCAATTCTTTTTCTTGAGACCCCCTTCCTCTTAGTGTCTTTTTTTATTTATTTTTAAATAATTTTATTCACCTCCAAGAAAACTTAGTAAGCTTATCCTTAGTTACTTTTAAAAAAAAATTCAAAACAAAGAGCTACTTCTTTTGCTTCTATCATGTGGTCTCTTCTCTAACCCTTCCCCCTCTCCCTCCTTTTCAATTCTAAACAGATCTTCTCAAGTATCCTCTCATTTGTCACCTCATTCACTTGTGATCCCTTAGTAATTCCCAGGTGCTGGGTTTCATGGGTTTGCATGTGCCACACAAAGCTGAGATCATTGGCTTTGAATCAAATGCCTAATGCAGTACTTGCAGTGGAACACAATATGAATGATTTTTAGCATAATCTGAGGAAAAGTAGATTCATTATTTTAAATCAGAAATAGTCATAGTAGTGACATATTTTTCTAAAATTTCATTAAAACAATATTTTTTTTTCTGCCTGTTGATTTAACTTTGAAAAAAATTCTGTAGTTTTAAAACTGCATTACATAACAAGACTCAGTCACACCAGGTGATATTGACTGATGTACTTAATAATGTAATAAAGATGCCAACCATGACAGACTCGGTTAGTTTGAAAATAGGGCAAACTGCCATTTCTTCCACAAAGTTGGCTAATAAAAAATATTGCTTACACTGTGATGAGACCTGTCCAGTAAATTTATGGTATGCAAAATTCATAAACTTTTAAGTATTTCTTTGGAGTTTGGCAGCACTAGCAGCTTACAGTATATTCTGTTTGTGTAAGGAATAAACAAATCGAAAGGGTGAGCTGGCTAGTAAGCAGTCCACATTACAATTGAGTAACTGGAAATATTTCATGTCCTGTACACATCTTTTATCTAAAATCTTCCTCTATGGAGAGTTCTGTATTTCATATTCAATTTTTATGTTCACTTGCAAGTTTCTCTGGTTCTACAAAGAAATTCTGTTGAAGGGGAAATTAGAGACTGTGATTCAGAATTCAGTGAATCTAGTCCCTGCGGAAACTTGGCAGAGGATAGCATCAGTTCTCGGGGTGCCAAATTTAGTGGCCCCAGGCCAGATGCTAATTTCGAATGCATGGCACACATCACTTTGTGTCTCGATTAAGCCATGTCTGTGAGTCCCACACAAGCCTAGAACGACTTTTATGTAACTCAAGTATTAACGTTCAGGGCATCTTTGATTTAATGCTGCTTTAAATGTGTGACAAAAATTAACTCTTTCATAACTTCCATATCTTTGAAAAGAAATGAATGTTAATTGAGGTTTTGTTGCTTATAATTATTGCAAATGTGTTTGACTTTTTCTTGTCCATGATTTTTCTTAATCTTTGTATCAATTTTGGTACCTTCTTTTCAAGCCCTATTCAGAAAGAACTAGCCTTACCTAGTAGAAATAAGATGAGTGTAAGATTACTTTTCTTTCTTATTTGGTACTGAGGCTTGAACTCAGGGGAATTCTGCCTCCAAGCTATAACCCCAACCCTTTTTTTATTTTTTATTTTGAAATAGGATCTCACTAAGTTACCGAGGGTCTCCCTACATTGTTGGTCTCTAACTTGAGATTCTCCTGTCTCAGCCTCCCAAGTACTGGGATAATAGTAGTGTGTCACAAGGCCTGCCTAAGATTACTTTTCCCTTCTACTTACTTGCTTCTTTAGTTTATATCAGATAGAAATGTATTCATGAAATTGGGTTTGTTCATTAAGGTAATTCAGAAGTCTTAGAGAAGACTAATAAAAATTACATAGTAAAGAAAAGCAAATGTCAGTGTATAAAACTGGATTAAAATTTTGATTTGATTATGCATATTTTCATCTTATTGTAATGCTACTGCTTTTTTCTAACCTGGGTACCTTACCAGAATGTTTTTTTCTCTTTTCTGCATTGGGAAACTCAAGCTTTCAGCAGAACCTGCAGAAATGTGACCCTTTCCATTGAAGTACTTTTGGCATTGTTCTTATTTGGAAGTCATTTGTAAATATATGTGCATGTATTTTTAAATTGAAAAAAAATTAAGTGGCTAAGATAGAATTTTTTAAATGGATATTGGAGCCACTGAGTGATAGAGGATTGTGTACTATCTTAATGTACTTACCTTGAACTGTGCCAACTTGCTCAATTTTCAGCGCAGGTTAAAAAAAAGATGAATCAGATAGAGCTGGCTCTGTGAGTTACAATAAAGCATAGGATTCTTGTAAACCTATTGTCTGGGAGCTATGCACAAGAGTCCTCTATCTACACTAAAAATTAAAAAAATGTATGAGAAACCCTGACCTTTTGTTTAGAGGGAAAAAAATCCATTAGTTAAATGATTGATTTTGTGCACAATTTTTTTTCTCTATAGCTTTTTTTTTCCCGTTTCTGTGTTCCTTGCTAGTGTTTTATGCATATCTGAATATTTAGTAACTATTGGATACTTAAAAGAGAAAGGAAAGTAAAAGACAAGAACAAAATTAGAAGCTTTTTTTGAGTCGTTGGCTTTTATTCCAGCTAATCTTCTTCTGCATCAAAAATAATGCTGCTTTTTTAGGAATTAAGGGGAGAAAAAAGAATTTAGTGTAAATTATATCGTTATTTTACATCGTGCTTGCATTGGCCTAAGGGTACCAGAAATCGAAACGGAAGAAACTTTGGAAGCATAGTATGAAAAAGATTGTGTTATCATCCATTGCTGGTTTGACTCTGATTGGGTCTGGTCTGAACCATGGGTACTGTGGTCATATATAATGGAGATGAGATGGGGAGGCCTGCCATCTCTTAATTTATTTATTCTACCAGTGAAATGCTAGCCACCTCCTGTTTTTATTATACCAATTTAATGCCAGCCATTTCCTGTTTTCATTAGACCATTGTAATGCTAGCCTCCCACTGTTCTCATTAGTGCAGGACTGTGTAATGGCAGCCACCTCATGTTTTCATTATAACAGAGCTGTATGGTGCCAGCTGCCACTTGTTTAACTTTACTGAGAAGCATTTGACCATGGACTACATACTTCTACAAGCTAGTGGCAAACGAGGTAAGAGCCTCCAGGGTTCTGGTGAAAGAGTGATAATGCTTCAGTGACTTATTGGCTATTAATGTGCAAGGAATATAATTGCTCAGAATGGCTGCAAAACTACAACAAACTGAATGAATCCTTGAACTGTTTTGTTTGTATTGTTGTCTAGTTGTGTTTCCTTTTAGAATAATGTGCCTGAGAAAGACCTTCAACAAGATTTTGAAGTTATGTATGGTGGCCATGTGTGGATAGATTCACATGAATGATGAGGGACCATTTGCGATCCGTGGGTAACATTTGAGAGCTACCATGTATCCACATGGCTTTAAGCCTTTCACATATTACCTCATTTATTCCTTACAATTGGCATAGGAGTTTCTCTTATCATTCATGTTTTAAAAATTAAGAAACTGAAGTGCATAGTAGCTGAAATATGCAGGGACTAGCAATTTCCCATTTGCAAAGGGCCAATAGTATTTTCAACTTTGTTGAACACACAGTTTATTTCCCAACATCTCAACTGCTTATTTGGAAAACAGCCAAACACAGTATGTAAAAAAAAAAAAAAAAATGGGCATGGCCGGCTTCCAATATATCTTCATTTACAAAAATAGGCTGGGGTCTGGGTTTGGCCCAAGGGTCACATTTTGCCTTCTGATAGAAGATCACATGGCTGAGAGTGGCAGAAGACTGAAGATTCCAGTTGAGGTCATTCAGCTGCAGCGCTCCTAACAGCAACCACCATCTTCTACTTCCACTCTGTGCCTTTGTATCTGGAAATTCTTCCAGTTCCAGTCATTTGGGAACCGTTATTGTGCAACAGTAAAAGTTTTCAAAGAGAAAAATGACTTTGCTTAATTATATGCATTAAATTTTTTTCTGTTTAATTCTTTATGTTCTCATGGTTTTGTCCCTAATACTATTATTTATGAAATACTTAAAATTCTTTTCAGTAATAACATAAATAGGAAAATTGTTATGGAAAATTCAAGGAGTTTTACATATGGATTAAAAAGTTGATTTCAAATATGCTTTAACCTACATTTTCTTTTCTCTGTATACAAATTTTATGGAATAATTTTAAAAATTTTATTACTTTGTCACTCCCAGATAACCATATTATTAACTTTACTGAATAGGATAATTGACAGATGTGTATAAGTTTGTTGAAAGGATTAAAAGCTGTTGAGAATTGTAACCTGTCAGTGTTCCCTGGGAAACAAAGTCCTATCCATCTGCTAGGGGACTCTCTAAATGACTCTAATGAGTCACCTTTAAAATGGCAGCTGTCACCCTAGGATTTGAACCTTGAAGCAGGAAAAAAATGCATTTATACAATGATGCATGTGTTTCAACAAAAAAAAAAGGAATGTATATCCCCAAATCCCATGCTCTTGGTAACAGAAGGAGGTCAGAAAGCAATGCTTTGTGAGATTAGGCTGTGATCTACAGTTTGGACCTTTGTGTGTCTGAGGCCAATAAAAGTCAGGTAGCAGGAGTGGTGTTAAAGGTGGGTAAGTCAGCCTATGTCTGCATGTAACTTCTCACTTGTCTTTTACATTTCCCAAAATGAATACACCCTCGCAATGAACTTAGTATGGCTTAACATCACCTGTGGAAATTACCTTTATTGAACTGTGACAGGAGAGGGAGGGAGTGTGCAAGAGAGACTGAGCTTGAAATGGAGAGCCAGTGCACTTGCATGCGAGGGTAGAGATCATCATGTTTTATCATGCTCTATCCTGGCTGTTAAATTCAGTGTTGCCAGTGAGGTGAGGATCACTGGGTGAGATGTTTCTAATATTCATTTGCTTTTCAACAGTTTCTATTTTCTTTCTTAGTTTTAGTGTTCTAGCTAAAATAGGGCAGGTGGCGTCATAACATTTGCTGTGAAATAAAATGCAAATTCCACCGTGCAAATAGACCATTAGGAAGTAAATTAGCTTGAACAGTTGTAGTATATCACAATTGCATTGCTTTTTAATATAGGAAGATTGAATATAGGAAAAGACACAAGTTTGAGTCTCTGCTGGGAGGTTACTGAGCCTCTACTGGAAAGATCACCTTCAAGGCTGAGGCTGAGGTTTACTCTTCTACTTCCTTGAAAGAGCCTCTCTTTTCAGTGCAGTCCTGGTCTGTATGTAACACTGATATCCACCACAATATATGACAACTTTTATCTTTTAGTGCCCTTAATGCATATTTAGCCAAATAAAAGCCAATCTGAAATGTGGATTGGCTGTGGTAATTACTATTTATATTAATTGGCCTGTCAATGCACAGACTTTCAACTTTGCCACTGGAGTTCTTGTCACCCTTTTAACACATTACCATTATTATTTTAAAACTAGAGTCATTTCAAGTTCAAATTCATAAAATGTGCATTGGAACCGCCTACCCTGCGTTACAGATGGGTAAAACAGAATATGTGTCAAGAGAAATAAAACTTTTAAGAAACCATTTGCACTCACCTTCCCCTCACCTCATTTAAAAAGTCAATCTGACATTTTTTGGCATTTCATGTATTACTTTGAAAGAATTAAAATCAGTATTTATGGTTGGAAGATGACTATGAGATCAATAGAGACATTCATTCTATGGCATCCAGGCTTACCTACAGTCACCTGGCTTCTGCTTGAATATTGTCATTTGCTGATCTGCCTTCTCCCTACCACCATCACCTGTGTGGTAGTTGATCTCTGCGAATCCCCGGTGTCATGGTAGAGAGAGATTCCATATACACACTAATGAAACGTGACCTCAGACTGGGGGACAGGTTGTTGGTATCCATTGGCCTATAAAACTAGATCCCTGAAATAGTACCAGGGGCTGTTGGGAATTGCTGGGGAATTTTGTTGTACATGGCCTTCTTTACAAAATCAGCTTTAGGTCCTTGAGCAGAAGTAGAAAAAGCAGTCATTTTCAAGCTGCAGCCTTCCCTTTCATTCTGTGGAGATTCTTCCAATGTGTGTGTCATTGGTACTGACAAGAGACAGAGATAATACTCTCAACTGCAGGAAGATATTGGCCTCGCTGAACACCAGAGAAGAATACACCCACAGGATATTAGAGAGAAGTCCTTAATGCTAAGGAATTTAGAAGAATTCCCAGACTACTCTCTAAACTCTCAAAGAAAACATGTCAATATTCAACACCAAATATCCAAATCTTAGTGTAGTTCACTCCTGGACATTATTGGCACTTTGTGTGTGTGTGTGTGTGTGTGTGTGTGTGTAACTGGGGATTAAACCGGGGGGTATCTGCCACTGAGCCACACCCCCAGCCCTATTTATTTACTTATTTATTTATTATTTTGAAACAGGGTCTCGCTAAGTTACCATGAGCTGGCCTTGAACCTGTGATCCTCCTGTCTCGGCCTTCCAAGCACTGAGATTATAGGCACACACCTCCACTCCCAGCTCATTATTGGTACTTTTGACAGAATAAATCCTTGTTGTGGTACTGTCATGTGCATGGTAGGATGTTTGGTAACACTCTTAGCTGCTACCTACTCCATGACAATAATGTGAAAACCTACCTATCCCCATATCTTAACAACAAAAATTATCTATAGACACTGTCAAATATCCCTGGGGGCAAAACTGCCCAGTTGGTAACTAAGTTGTGATCACTATTCCCTATTGTAGTGCCCAAATAATAATATAAGCTCCTATATGCATAAAATATTATGGAAACATTAAGATAGGACACCTCTAGCAGCCTGAGGATTCTGGGACATTGGCTACAGACAATTCTTAGGAGTGGAATTATTCTACCTAACAGAATTGACACAGCAGATTCCAGGAGCTGCTTAAAGAATCCAGGAATATTAAAAAGCCACTATTCCAGGCAAGGAAATCATCCAAACTTGATTTTCACCTTTGTCTTGTCTCTTTGCCTCCCAAAGCTTCAAACATGATTACAGATTTCAAAGGAAGAATTATTTCTGGGAAGTTGGAAACATACACATAAATACTCTGCCGATGGCTTGAAGCTGAGAATTTCGAGATTCAGCAAAGTTGGCATTGCTGCTAGGTAGTTGGACCTGACCCAAGAACAAGGTGCTATTAGGCAGCATGTTATAAAGAATGGATCACCAGGCAGCAGCAAGCTGTCCCAGTGTTGTTTTCCTGAATTCACATTCAGCTTGGCAAGCCTTCTGCAGAGCTCTCCAAGCTGTGAGGCCAGTGCAGGTGTCTTTAACTCTCTTCTTTAGGATATTCACGTAGCATCTCCTAATCTATCTATTCAGGACATCCCCCACTTGATCTAATCCACCTTTTCAACACTATCTTTCTAATCATAAAATATCCTGACTTTGTTTAAATCTTTTTGTGCATGCTGCCACTCTCTTTCTCCAGAATGTGTTTCCCGTACAGCTCTGCTGCCCAAATCCTGCCCACCTTAGATGCTTAAGTGTTCAATTGGAATGCTGCTCTCTCCCAGAAGCTGTTACTGATTCTCTCTCCTGCCTCTTTTTTTCAGGTGAAAGTACATATTTCTCTTCTCTCTCTCTCTCTCTCTCTCTGTCTTCATACACACACACACACACACACACACACACACACACACACACATGTTTTTTGATCCACCCACTGCAACTTTCATTTCTCTCATATTACAAACTACAAATTGCATTTAAAAATATCTTCATTTCCCAGTATATTTCCCTCTCTATATATTACATAGAGGCAGAAGCTACTTTTAGTTAATATCTGTATAGACCATTGTGTCAAAATACACAATACTTACTCCACAGATTAGTCTTGAGTTGAGATGCCACAGTGTGTGACACAATGGCACTAGAGAAGCCACATTTGACCCATTCATTTGTTTCCTTTCCTTCTCTGGATTATGAACAGAGAATAAATTTTTGTAAATTGGGCATGGTGGTACATGCCTGTAATCACAGTACTGGGGAGGCTGAGTCAGGAGGATTGCAGATTCAAGGCCATCCTCAGCAACTTAGTGAGGCCCTAAACAACTTAATGAGATACTGTTTTAAAATAAAATAGGGCTGAGGGTGTAGCTCAGAGGTAGAATGCCCCTGGTTTTAATCCCTTGTACTGGAAAAAAAATTGTAGTTATGCAAAATGAAAGAGAAAACAAAGTACATATAATATTTGAGTGTTTGAGATGTTTAAGGAGAAATGTAGGTTGAGAAATCATTAGCACATAATAATCTCAGAGGATCTATCTTTTCTTATCTTCAATCAAAACCAAACATTCAATATGATGAGATCTTAAACTGAGAACGCCTTAATATATAGGAATTGGTGATAATATAGTAAGATGACTCACTTTCTACTAATTTATTCAACCTTTGAATGAAGTAGTGAAGCACTCCTACATAAAGATTTTTTTTTCTAAAATCCATCATCCTAGCATATTTTCACCACGTATACTTCCAGTTGCAAATCATTATACATTTTGACAATCTAAATTCTCCATTTAGGTTACATCTAAAAACTTGTTGACTTTTACTAGCAATAAAAATAGCTTGTAAATGTTCCACCTAATGTAATTATCAGATAAATCTTCACTAGCTCCATAATTAATCTATAGCATACAGGTTATTTTAATAAATATATAAGAAAGATAACATATATTTGGTTAATATTGAAAGAAAGTTATGAAATGAAGAAGAAAATAGGAGAATAATCACATGGGAGATAGTAGAAAACATTATAGAATACTTAATACTATAAATAAGAGTTATAGGGAGAAACCAGATTTTTTTAAGGAAAAGGACAAAATAAAAGCTCAAAACTCTTATGTCAAAGTAAATTATTAGATTTAAGATAGTCTTCAAACTGCACTAGTAAGGGAGAATAATATCAAAATATTATTTAAGACTGTTAAAGTAGTACTGGGATATTTAGATGAACAAAATCAATTAATATCACATCTCATATATTTTAATTTTGATTTCCAAGATATAAAAGAATTAATTAGTGTTAAAGAGACATTACAATCTATTACTGGTTTTCTTGAGAATAAGATTGGTTTTAGTGAGTTGTGGGGAGAGATATTAAACAAAATTTTAGTAAAGTAGAATCAGACCAACTTCACTTTTGATTAACCACCCCAAAAATGACTTTGGTAGCAATCACAATCTTTTCTTTTCATCTGATTTTTGAAGAAGACAATAATATAATATTTATTCAACATGAATGAGACACATCAGAATTGTAAAAATGTGTTATTCATCCTTTAGCCATATCACTTTTGCTTAAATTCCCCCTCCATTTTATTTTGTGATACTGGCTTTTAAAATTATTAGGGTCTTATACCTTTATATATATATAATTCCACATGTTTAATATTTAATATATTTAATATTATTAGCATTTATGTAATCATTTCCAAGAAGCCAATTAATAATCCTATTAATTTAGCATATGAAAAACTGTATGGTCAAAACAAATTCAAGAAAATCTGCATGATTACTTCTGGTGATAATTTACCAAGTTCACTGGAAAATTCTGATGCTCTATATATTCTTATGCATAATTCCACCACAGTTGTGAAATAATTCTAAAGATGGCAATGGCAAAAATGAGGGCAACCTTAAGACAGGCTATTATTTTAATGTCTTTCCATTTTCATGGAGACTACAAGCCCTTTTCTCTGCTTTTCAAATTATTTAATACTAAATAATGAGCCATTAGCAAAGGCATAAACTAAAGATACTATATGACTATCAACTTAAAAAATTATATTAGTGGCATGATTTTAAAAATTGTTTTCAGATGATGAATGGAAGCTGCCGGAGAAGTAATACATTAGATATATCATGATTGCAGAA
The DNA here is from genome assembly GCA_004027185.1 of Glis glis. Lineage (NCBI taxonomy): Eukaryota > Metazoa > Chordata > Mammalia > Rodentia > Gliridae > Glis > Glis glis. The sequence continues at coordinate 28,896 of PVJS01002858.1, forward strand.
CTCAACAAATGGAGAACAAACAGCAGAATTTGACATTGAGTTAAAGTCTGAGTAGAAGGCTTCCTAGCTAGCTGCCCCTGGATAGGCCCAATTACCTTTTTGAGCTCTGGAGTCCTTAAGTCTGTGATGCCTTGTAAATTTATGAAAGGGCTCTGTGAATTGTAAAATTTTCTATAACCAGAATTTATCAGTATTCATTTAGGTTTGAGGAATTATTCTCCTATTTGTCCAAAAAGACACTCTAAACCCATAGGGAAATAAGAACAATTTTCATATAAACCTGCCCTGAATGACAATTTTTTAAACAAAATATGACTATTTAAGGTGAATAAAAAAAGATTTGAAATTTGATTTCCTTTTTATTTTTCATACAATTTAAAAAATATCATGAAATAATTTGACTGAGTTATGCAACTTTATACAATTAGATTTTTAGATATGTCAGAATCAAAATTTGGTCTTTTAGAATGTCATAATAACTTACTGAGTATATGGAGGAGGGAGTGGAACAAATAAATTGTTCCCCTGCAAGGGAAATGTCCCATTCATGAGACAAAAAAAAAGAGAATTGATTTTGAGCCAGTGAGCAATAAATCAAACTGTGTGATGCACAATTTTGTGCAGCCATCACCAAAAACAGGTAATAAAGAGTTTGCAGATGGCCCATTAATGGGCTGCTGGATGTCTATGTGTCACAATGATGCTACAGTGACCTTAGTAACTCTTTTTCTTCATATTCTACAAAGAATTGTCAAATAATTGTACCTTGTGGGCACATCTACACTATTTTGGGGACATAAACATTTCACTGACTTGGAGTTAGATGGCAATATATGTTCCTCATGTGCTTTGCTCCTAGTTGAGGAATGGTCAGATAGGGCTTTTCATTCCAATGACTCTGTGCTCCCTCAACCCTGGTTAGAAGGTCCAGGTCCAGGTCTTTCATAAATAGTCCAGCACCACTACCCTCACACCTTAAAGCAGTTAATGGCATGGTAGGCATATGGGTTTTTCTATTCTTAAAAGTACAGTTATCTGCAGTATGAAAAGGTAATAGTGTCAAAGGTAAGAAGAGGTTAATTCCTTTTGTTAGTGTATAACCACAGAACAAAATGTAATTGGTTTTGTTCTTCTCTGTACCTTTGAATTCTTCCACGATAACTGGCACCTAGATGGTATTCCTTGAGAAAGAAATGGCCAGCAAATAAATGAATAAAAGAATATACAAGTAAGTTACTTTTTCTATAGCAATGAATCCAACCAATAAAGATCTTAAATGTGGAAAAGCTATGCCCTCTTCTTCACACACCTCTGCAGTCACAAAAGAGCATGATTAAAAAAAATATAAGTAGGCAGAATATTGTGTTGTTTTGGAATTTAGAAGATGCCATCCACTGAAATTGAGATAGTAGAAATACAGGATGTATGGATTAACTGAGGGAAAATGTGAACACTCAAACCCAATATATAAAGTGTAATGCATATTAGAACTTGCCTAATTGTTCCTCCCACCAGACTGTATCGCAGGCACCAGGTCCTGGGCATACTAGCCCAATGCAAACCCTCAGTAGGAATTCAACATGTGCTTGTTGAATTGATAGGAGAGGCTTACCATTTTAAAATGATAACATAGGTCTACTTCAAATTCCATTTTATAAACATGTGCTGTCATCACAAGATCATGAGAAGGTTTAAAAACTGACTTCTCTCAAATCCTTTTGTGATCTTTTTTTTTTTTTTTGTGGTACCGGGGATTGAACCCAGGGGCGCTCTACCTCCGCGCTACACCCCCAGCCCTATTTTTTATCCTTTATTTTGAAACCCGGTCTCACGAAGTTGTGGAGGGCCTCACTAATTAGCTGAGGCTGGCCCGAACCCAGATCCTCCGGTCTCCGCCTTCCAAGTACTGGGATTACAAGCGTGCGCCACCACGCCCTGCCCTTTTGTGATCTTGTACCAAACTATTATTAGACCAATTGTAAATATTAAAAGCCACAAGAATCATTAGGCTATAACTCCATGGTAATTATTTGACTAACCAACTTACAAAGATATCTGAAAGATTGTTAATCCACTCCTACTGGGAAATTAGCAGTATTATTGTAAAGTAAATTAAAATAAACTCATTTTACTGGCATACAGATAATAAGCAAAAACAATTGTGAGGCCACATTTGCTTCTCCAAAACAATTACAATCAAGGTCCTTGTGGTATGCAGTGTGTGACATATAACTTCTGTGTTAATGAATTCAAGGGAAGAAGGCAACACCACTATTAGTAATAGCTTTTTATTCGGAGTCCTCATGTTCCAGATAGGTCACATTAAACACAGCCATTAAACAATAGCGTTGAGATAAATCCAGACAATGTATGCTGCTTTTGTTGTGTTGTTGTCCTTGTTCACCAATCACTTGGTGCAGCGAGGAACCTTATGAAGTGATGGGGCTGATAAATGGGAATAGCTAACCTGCAAAACACTGGGGCCAGGAAAGTCAGACTTTAATCAGGTCTCATTCAATTATGTTCCGAATCAACACATCTTGATAGCCAAAACTCTCATTTGAGTTAATACTCTGATAAATGCTGTCTGCTGTCAAAAGAATATAATTAGACAATAATGAGTGGGCATATATTATGCCAGACCTCAGTCTATTTGTTGACCTCATCAACTTCTACTCCATTAGACAACAAACAGCTTTTAACCTGGTTCTAATAAAGCATACTGGTCTATTACTACATGACTTTTTTTCTTTTAATGGTGCCATTTTTTTTTCAAATTGAGCAGTACCTAGATCCTTTAAAAGAAAGCATGTTTTACAAGATCTTAGCTAATTTGGGAAAACAAAACAAGTCAATTTCCCAACAATTAATTTATGGAATAGGGAACCAATTTCTGCATGTTGCCTGCAATAAGGTTAAGTATGTCGGGTTAAGAAACAACGTGATGTGGCGCATCCTTTGAAACTGCGTGATATGTCCCTTTAATGTTTACTTTGGTATAGGTATAACTAACACTGATTCTTACTACTTTTTACTTTGATGAAAAGATTTTTCATCATTAACATCTGATAAAAAGATTTTGTTACTGATTTTTTCTTTTTTTCTTAGTTCATCAGTAAGCAAGTTTTAGAACTTTGTGTTTCTTAACTAAAATTCCCTAAACGGATTCTGTTTCTGTGCTTGACTTCGGTTATTCAAGGAACTAAATGACAAAGTAGTAACAAGTTTTTTTAAGTGTTTTTTTTTTGTTTCTTTGTTTTTTGTGAGGGGCTAGTATTTGAAAGATACAAATTAAGACTTTTGTTCACATTCTAAATTACACTGAAACCCCTTCAATTCTCAATGATTATGGATCACCCATTAGAGCAATTGCTCCCCAAAGGTGTGATTTTGGCATCTCATAGGCTTCCTTAGAAGCCGAGCACCAGAGCTCTGTGTTAAAGGCAGTTGCCAGGGAAATGAATAAAAGCAAGATTTGATCAACTATAAAAGCTTGGAGTCCTGACTACTGAATTACCACCAACTTGTAAATAAATAATCACTACTAAATACAGATAATATGTTAAACGGCTAACACTAGTAAATCACTGGTGACAGAGAGCCTAAAGGTAAATCCCTCACACATTGGCACAACCAATTCTTAAAATCTTATGGTGCTTTAATATCTTTAGACACACATAATAAATTGAACAACTGGTTACTTAGCATTAAGAATGTTTTCAAAATAAACCCTACTCTCTTGGTTGATTTCATATACATACTACTTTAGATTTTACTAAGTAGTTATCTGTCTAGTAAGAGAGAGGCAACACTTGGTAAGACTAAATGGAAATTGGTGTTCTGCCAAATTTCAACTGTCAAGCTAAACCCACCTGTAGTCTCCTGGCAAAAATAACATCATGTAACAGAGACAATACATTTCAGATACATAAATTGTCCAAAATATAGAGAGTCAATTAGGTTTCACATGTACAAGATCCCCTCTTTTCTAAATTTAAACATTGACGAATAATAAAAACCAAGAGTAGAGCTTTGGAAAGGCTGTTACTAGGAACCAAATACAGTTCTCAAGAGAATAAGGCTGATGGGAGTTGTCCATTCTTCCCTCCCAAAGCAATTTTTGCAAACGAAGTACAGTCTAAAATCTTTATGTCATCTGATAGAAATAATTTCAGTAGAATTTTGGGAGGTTTAAGATTACAAAAACTTAATTTAGTTCAATGTTTGCTTTTGCTTTTGCGTTTGTTTTTAATATAAGGATTTTATGACATTTATGCTGTTTCCACACTGGCTTGGTGGCCAGGAAAGAAGGCACGGAATTCTCCACCAGTTTGCAAATAATGCATTTTTCTGCTCCAGCGCACAAACAGCCTTTATTTAACTCAGCACCACGTTTTCTAAGGTATGGGCTCAAAACTGTTTGCCATGAAGCTGTAAAATGCCAAAAAAATTTAAATGCTGAAGGAAAATGTCAATCAAGGCATTTTCCCATCTGCTACTACTTCTGCAAGTGCTAATTTTATTTTTCCCAATTCCTGAAATTAGAGGTTTCTTAGCCTCATATGGAAGTAAGTTTGAAACTTGCTAAATGTCACAAGAAAAGGTGCAGCTGAATGATGGAATAGAAGGTGTATTGTTCTCAAAGGACACCAATAAAAAGAGGCAGAGGAGCACTGAGACAAAGGGAAAAGACTCTGTTAAGACCCAGACCTCTTGAAAAACACGACACAATGCAAGTAACCAGTGCTGGTCCCACACATGCATTAAAGCATATTTCATGTTTTTAAAATATAATGGGGGAAACACACATCTGAACCACTTAAGATACTTTTGAGAACCAACCAGTGTTATGATATCTACATAGGCAGAAGCTTTATGCTACTGAAAACAACATGAAGGAGTTTCAGGTATTGGTACAAACATAATTCTTGCGATTTAGCATGACTTTAATAAAAGCTTCCACAAGGACTTGCACATAACCATGACTGATGGGTGTATTTTTTTTTTTGACCTTTCAGTTAGCTCCATCAGCTCACTCAAACACATTTTGAACAGATTATGCACTGTAGTGCTTGGTAGACTATACATTAAACAAGAGACTTTGCTCAGAGGCACTGCTCCCCACACTCCACCGGGAAAAGGAAGCAGGAAAAAACAAAACTCATAGAGTTCGACAGCTACCGAGGCAACACTGGCCATTTACAATATAAGCCCAAATATTTTTGCAACACAACTATATATTAATTTAATAAAATACACAATATAGCTCTTATACACTCAACAATTTGGCTCATATGCACGGAATCTGCAATAAATCAATAAAAATATGTCATTTGATGTAAACACATTGAATCTTCTTACATTTGCACATTTAAATGGACATGTGATTTGTGTATGTCTAAGACATTTTCACTTTCCTGAGCTATTTTAGTGTCCACAAATGAATAAAACACTTTTTGTATGTTTTCTCTGAATATTACCACTTAATGGTAACTATTTTTCAGAACCTTTCTAAGATGCCAAATTTAAAACAAACTCCTCGTTATTGATATCTTTGTTGGACACTAAAATGCTAAATAGGCATTTTAAATCTTTAAATTTTCATCTCCTTTAATGATGTGAATTAGTCTACGTGTGTGCAGGACAAAATGGACTATATCTTTTTACATTTAACTTTTATACGACATGAGGTGTCTTACAAATGATCAAGGTTTTTTTTTCTTGTTTTTTGTTTTTGTTCTTGAATAATGATATGGAATGTTCTTTGTGTTTATATGTGTGGCAGGTAACTTTATACAGAAATGTTTACCACAAATATGTGTTAATGTTTGGTGTAGCTTGGACTACTGCAAGGTCTTTTGGGGACTTTCAGTAGAAGCCTGTGATGACCACTAGAAATCCACCACAGAGCACGGAGGACCCTGCTTTGTATGGGGTTTATAGGTAAACAGTTAAGTCAGCATAAATCACAGAGGACAGTCTTTGAGTGATCAGAAATACTTGAATGCACACTGCATACCTTCCTCACAGATTGTCAAAAGGTAACTCATTTCTCTTTCCTCCTTTTTCTTCTCTCTGTGTTCTTCTTTCTCTGTCTCTCTCTTTTCTCTTTAAGCATCATTAATTCTGTCCTAATATAAGTTTGGTCAAAACAAAACCATTATTATCTCTGAAAAAGAAACAACAGTGAAAAGAACATACTTGTGGGCACTTCAGACGTTCACTAAAAGCCATAAAGCAGCATTGGTCTTTCTTCGTCCCTGTGAAATGGGTTGTCACCAGGAGTGATCATTCTGAAATCAACAGAAGAGACGAGAACATGCCAATGCCTTTTTTTCTCTCTTCTCCGGCTTACTTCCTCACGGCCACGGGGTCATTGCCCCGGCAGTCCTGCAATAGCTTATCAATTTCTCTCACAACTTCCTCTGCATCCACGGACTCTCTGCCCAGATCCCTGGCAGGGTGGTCCAGCTGCTCCAGAACGGCCCCCATCTCACTGGAATCCCGGCTGGCTCTGGAATGCACATCTGCGAAGACCCTTGCCATCTGCTCCGAAGCCATGAAGGGAGGGTCTCTTGGCTGCTTACTGGGCGACAGGTACTGGCTGCTCGCTTCGGCCAGGGCTCCCGCTTTTGCTTCACAGCCATCGAGGGAGCCTTTGGCTGAGGTGCAAGGCTCCACGCAAGCCTTGGTCGGGCTGCTGGATGCTGAGGGCACCTCTTGGAGGAGAGGGCTCAGGGCACGTTTGGCTTTTAAATAAGGTTTCACATTGGCAATGAGAATAGTGTGCTCTCGCTTGTCTTTTCCAAATGTACAAAAAGTCTTTTTCCCAGTGGGATTCACAGTTTCATAAGTCTCAGTCTCAACATTAGCTTCAACTGTGGGTACAAAGAGATTTGTGCGGTAATCTGCGTTTTCAGCCTGATTGGCTGCTGGGAACTGTGGCATCCAACACCTGTCAGAATGACCAAGCACTCGACATTCATCTGTGCAATTAACACACTCTTCTGGTTCTGCAAAACAAAAGAGAAAACGGCAAACTCTGATCATTAGGGTTTCCTTTAAATTTCTACAGAGGCTCTGATCAGCTCTTAGTGGGCTTGCTTGACCTCTGGTCTCTTAATTAAAAAGGAAAAGAAAACAATAATTAAAACATTTCAGGATGGTTGCATAAACCTGCTGGTTGAGACAATGCTTTTATTTAAGGCTATTCTCCAGATATTAACGAATTCCCATAGCCTGGGAAGAAGTAAAAAGTGGCCATTGGAGAATCGTTCTCAGTAGAATAAAGCATCACGGTAATCTAATGTCCTGGGGATATCTGTTAGCCTTTGTTCTGTAGAACCCATCCTGGAAACAGAGAACTTCAGAAAGGATTATCGGGATTAATTTTTCAAATCAAATAGCAGGGCAAGAACTGGGTTGCAAACTTCCATAACAAGTCCTAAGCTGCTTTTTAAAAAAAGGTCTTATCCCTATTTTACTTGTAATTGTTATTTTGCTGACAGTCATGAAATAAAAGGTTTCCTTTCAAAGCCTACTTTTCCTACTGAGAGTGGCAAATGGAATTTTCTATCCCAATGTATTATGAATATGCTTGTCTAAGAGCGAGCATTCCTGTTTTATTAGCTATGCATATGGATCACGTAATCAGTTTTCCTCACTTTGGCTTTTTGTTTTCCATGTAAGTAGGTGAAAATGGATTTACTCAACAGGTACAGTTCAGAATAAATGACAAATCATGATTTCCTATTTTGAACAATAGTGCTTTCTGTGAGAATTTTTGCTTCTTTGCTAATAGACATATGGACGATATATATAAAGTATTCTTTAGTGATCCCTATTTTAAAGTTACCAAACAAGGAAATATGAAAGAAAATTCCTCCCTTATGACAACAGTTTCATATTGTCATTGGCCCTAATATTTTTACCCAGAATTTTGAAGTACATTGTCCTAGTTCCTTTCCTTGACAAATGGTTGTTTCCATCCTGTTTTAATGATCCTTTTTAAATCAGAGACTTTTACTTTCAGGAGAGGATATTTACGATTTACTTCCATGTGGTGGGAATATAATTCCCTATGCGTTTAGGAGCCCTGGGGATTGCCTTTTAATTGATGCTAGGTTATCCCTACAAATTTATAGCATCCTGTACAAGTAAAAAAGTGTGCATAAAAGATTTGAAATAGAAAACAACAAATGTAATAGCATTGTTAAAATTTGCACTGTTACTTTTCAGAGTCTTATATGAAATATGAGTTTATACTTAAAGCCCATAAATAATTCATCATCAAAAAACAAACACAAAAAAACAGAAACAAAATACCAAGAACTTACAATCTATTTGATCTCAAAAAGTTTTAGCAATCAAATAATTTACTATGAGACTAAAATTTTTTAGAAATAATTAAAATAATGTCTTGACAAAAATATGATGGTACTTCATAGCACGTGTCATTCACACTTGTGAAATGTTAACAAAGAATTTAGGTAGCTTATGTCTATTTTAATTCTTTCATTTGAAAAGAAAATCTTAGGGTAGAATGAAATATTCACTCTTTATTATATAAGGTAGGCAAGAATGCTGCAAAGTTGTCTCAAACCGAAATATACACCCATAGGCTCATACACCAGCTATGACTGAAGAGGAAGTTAGAAAGACCTGAACAGCTTTAGAGAAAGACAGGCACATAACATCCTGGTAAGCCTTCTTATGCATTAAAATTAGAGCTGAGATTAAAAAACAAACAGATATAAGAAAAGTTCAACATCAGTTGTTTTCTTTACCTACACTGAATGGGAATCATTCATCTGTCAGTGTTAGAAACAATAATATCATTTCATTAAACCAATTTTATCCTTCAAAAAGACAACAGAAAAGTTTATAATCTATTTCTCTTGTTAATACTTTCTTATCTTTTAGAATTGTGATTTTTTTCTTAAATTTATTTACCGCCAATACATTCTCTTTGAAATGTGCCAACACAGTTTTATATTCCACTATTGACTGGCCTTCCATTTCAGCTATTGGATAGCCAGTGCTGAATGAATTCAATAAAAATTTAAGAGAGAAAAAGAGAGAGACTAATGCAGATGTAAGAAAGTGTAAATCGACCTTGAATTTGAAACCACCAACATAAAATGATTGTTTGGCACTTCACTGCTGAAAATCTGCAGCTTTTTACTTGGCTCCTTTATGTCAACATCCAGGGGAGCAAATTTTGAGTATTGATTATGATACATTACAAGCTGTTCACCTTGTGATTAGACTGTAAGTTTGATGCCAGCAGTTCACAGGCAGTGAAGAAAATCGAACGGACACTTTTGTATAAACAGCAGAAACAAGTGAAGTAAATGTGCTAAGGGTCAAGTTAGAATTTATGAGAGTGTGGAATCATTTCTGAAAAAAACCCCACAAATAGATGAATACATAGGTATAAAAAAGAGACATAGGTAATCTGCAACAAATGACTAGCTAGACACAAAAAAATTAGTCCAAAAGGTAAAAAGGAAGAAAGAAAAGAGGGACAAAAGAATGCAAATGCAAGGAGAGAGAGAAGGGAGAAAGAAACAGAAGAGAGAGAAAGAGAGAGAGAGAGAAAGGAGGGATGGAGGGGGAAAGGAGAGAAGGAAGGAAGGAAGAAGGAAGAAAGGAAGAGAGACCTGGGGGAGAGATGAAGGGAAAATTGAAGAGGGTCAGAAGGTTGATAAAAAAGCAGGCATTCAAGACAAGGTGAGGTATACTAGGAGGATTTTTACCACATGTATTTTCTATTATATTTTAATCCCTTTAATAAGCTTATTGTATGTAATAAAGAACAATAGTATGGAGTACTTTCTCAAGCTGTATAGCAATAAATATTGAAAATCAAACTGCTCCTTTTACCTTAGAGAAAATGGATCCCAGAGCAGATATGTGAAATTATAAACTACAGAAATGAAAAAAGCAAAGATTCTAGATAGCCATTATTTGAATAAATTTGGTATTTGTATCAGAAAACAAATTCAGAGACACTGGACAGAAGAAATTTTTTAAAAAATAATTGATCCAATAGCTATTTATTTTCTTTTGGTCCAATCTGAGATTACTGAGAAATTATTTACCTTTATTTTCATCCCTTCCTCAACACAACACAGTCACTCTTTCAGAGAACATACCCCTTGCCATGAAAGATGGTATAAAACAAATGGTATGCAGATGAGAAGAAACTGAAAACTAATCATGATGATATTGCAAAGAAAAAACAATTCTAATGTCCAACAGATGGAGCTCTGGGCAGTTCTGCCTGTAGAAAAAGTTTACAGTGTCTAATCTTTTAAAGGTATGATTCCTCAAAGTACCACATGACTCAAATAACCTTAAACAATTGTTCAGTATTAAGAATCATTTTCTATACTCCCACCACCACCACATCTAACTCTTAAATACACTCTAAGAGGGGACTATCTATGTAATAACCTTAAATTGCATCTTAATTTATATGTTTCTGCAAAAGATACCAGATGCCTCATATAACTAGAGAATGACTGTAGTTGTTGTTTTTCAGTTGAACCACAACCCCACACACATATAAACACATATGTACAGATCTTGATTTGTATGTATGTGATAAAATTTAGCTTTCTTCAAGATGCCATCCAAAATTTTTTGAGAAGTTGAAACTCATAACCAATGAATTCCTGAACATTAAGTATTAGCAATTGCCATAAGTTCTATATTCATGATTTGAGAGAACATAAATAAAATACTTTTAATAAAATATGTTTACATAGTAACACAATTTTATATATAAATGTACTCGTATGTATAATATTTTTGAATTTAAAAAATCAACACATGACATTTTAATCATCCCTACAACCATGAGGGTGAAATCAATGATTAGATCAACAACCTCACTACCTCTGACTTCAGAATTTTATACAATTAAAACACCAAGTTATTGGCACTAAAATTACTAGATTTTTAGCAGTCTTCCATAAAGGTTATAATAATTTACTTTTTACATTGTGATTTTAATATTATAATGTCACCATAATCATTAAAAGCAATAGCCCACTTCAATGGTAAGTGAAACGTGCAAACAATTGCCACATATAAGATTAAAATTTGAAGTCAAAGTGCTACTAAATCAGCAAGAATTTACAATGATTAAGTAGGCCTCTGTCTAACATAGGTATTTTAGAAAACTCAGGGGAAAACCCTTGTGTGCTATGATTCTGTGGTGTCCACTATAAAGGAAGCATGTCAAGGAACCAGCCAAAAATTTTCTCACTTCAGAGCAAATCAACCTCTTTATTCTTCTCTGTTTTGCTATCAGGCAAAATTTATCACAAATCAGAAGTTTAGACTTATTTTCCCTGTCTTCAAAGCACTATACAGCACCCCCAAGGAGAAATACTTGGCAACTAATTGGTTACCACTTAGGGAAATGTTCAAGAACATAAAAGGATGTCCTCCCCTTTAGTTTCAAATTTACCTGCTGCCTCAGGAGCTCACATGTTTGTACATCTAAAAATATGCATATAGTTTTCAGCATAAGAGTTCCATGTACGCATCTGCTATCTGCCTCTGATTTTTTTTATACTGCAGAGATAAATGTCTGTGTCATAAAAGTTTGAAAACTAAAATCCATAAATCCAGGCATCGATGGGGAAATTCTAAAGTGCTGTGGCTGTGGGAGACACATATTGAAAAGAGAGTTTTCTGGGCTTTATGACTGTCAACAAAATGGTTTTATTTCTGTTTTGTAAACAGCTTTAAATAGGAATTGTGCACTTCAATGGTTGATACAGTTTCTAATAGCATCTTAAAATTAGAGTTGTTTCCAAGTAGACAACTCTATAAATGGAAGTCCATTTTTTATTTGTTCTCATTTTTCTTTTATTTCTAATTTACCTTCTTTCACCAATGTAAGCTTTCATAACAACTAATTAGCTGTCTGGAAAAGCAGAATAGGCACCCATCTCTATTTATGGCTGACACAAGGGTTCTGTATTAATTCTACAGAATCTAAGCCAAGTACCCATCACAGATTCTCCATCTTTCTACAATCTATGACAAGCCAAGACTTTTGACTGACAGTTCATTGGCAGTGTTGTTTTGGTTTTTTGTGTATGTGTGTGCATGTGTGTGTGTGTGTGTGTGTGTGTGTGTGTGTGTGTGTGTGTTTGTGTATTAAAAGCATTCTATCTGCTTTGGATAGGATTAAACACAGGAGCATTCTACCTTTAAACTACACCCCCAGTCCAATATAATTTTTATTTGAAACAGGGTCTTGTTAAGTTGCTGACATCCTCACTAAGCTGTGAGGCTGGCTTCGAACCTGTGATCCTCCTGTCTCAGCCTCCCAAATACGTGGATTATAGGCATGTGCCACCACACCCTGCATGGGCAGGGGTTTTCTACTGAAGTGTTTTTTTTTTTTTTTTGCAGTATCGGGGATTGAACGCAGGGGCGTTCTACCTCTGTGCTATACCCCCGGCCCTATTTTTTATACTTTATTTTGAAACCAGGTCTCACGAAGTTGCGGAGGGCCTCACTAGGTAGAGAGAGAGAGAGAGAAAGGGAGACAGAGAGAGAGAGAGCTGAGGTTGGCCGCGAACCCGGATCCTCCGGTCTCTGCCTCCCAAAGTACTGGGATTACAAGCGTGTGCCACCACGCCCAACCCTACTGAAGTGTTTTAATAGTGTAACAAAAGCCTGATTTTATTTTCGTTATGTTTTTCTTTTGGCTCATGTGTGCACGCATGCGCGTGCGCGTGCGCGCGCGCGCGCACACACACACACACACACACACACACCATGCTCTTGTGAATGTACACATGCTTCTCTCTGAGCACCACAAATTACAATTTATCCAAATATATGCTAACATGTCAGAGAAAACTATCAATGCTAAAATAGAAATCTTGTCAGAATACAGTCCAACAAACCTCTAATAAAGGAAGTTTTTCTTTCACTGAGTTGGCATAATTTGCAACACCCTGTGAACTGACACTTCTCTAACATAAACAGTTCTTTCCTTTTTTTTTTTTTTTGCTATGTTGACCCTTATTCACTTATTCTTCCTTGCCATCCATTAAACTCTTGAACTTGTTATGATGACAGGGTAAGTCATTCCACATACATAGTACCTTAACAATCTATATTTACACAAATTATTTCCACTTATGAATTCTGTGTCCCATTTATCAGAATATTAGTTAAAATAGACTTTCTGTTTTTACTCTATCTCACTATAAGAGGAGTAAAAATTTCACTTTAAATATTATTTGTAAGGCCGGGCGTGGTGGCGCACGCTTGTAATCCCAGTACTTTGGGAGGCGGAGACCGGAGGATCCGGGTTCAAGGCCAGCCTCAGCTCTCTCTGTCTCTCTGTCTCTCTCTCTATCTCTCTCTCTCTCCCTAGTGAGGCCCTCCGCAACTTCGTGAAACCCAGTTTCAAAATAAAGTATAAAAAATAGGGCCGGGGGCATAGCGCGGAGGTAGAATGCCCCTGCGTTCAATCCCCGGTACCGCAAAAAAAAAAATAAATAAATAAATATTATTTGTAAAGGCAGTACAGCAAAGTTATCTCAAAACTATTATTCCTATGTCAAAAAAGTCTTCTAATTTTACCACTGTATTGCATGCAGGTTTATTTTTTTCCTACAAGTGATCACATGGCTGGTTAGCTTTATTTTAGCACTGCTTTTAATATGCTTGATTTACATCTTATGCAGGCAAGAACAAGTATAGGTAAGTAAAACCTGACATGGGAGAATTAGTCACTTATTTAACTAAATGAACTTCCTTCGATTTTATTGTATTTCTCATGTTTCTCACATGTACACAAAGATCTATGTTGTTTTACTAATCAAGTATCATAACTGGTACACAGAAACATGGGTACAAGATATCTTTTGCTTATTTTTAATGTAATAGAGAAAATATATCTTGTTACCATAGCTCATTTCATGAGGATTCCTGTTCACACAGCAACAATTTTATGGAAAAACAACAACAAAAAGCCCACTACATGTAGGAAGTGGTGAACTTAAATTATTTCATAGTTCTCAGCCATAAAGAAAAAGAATTTACAAATATAGTTCACATAATAAAAAATACTGTGAAATAAACACACATATTTTTAGTGGATGCACTGCCAATCTGTCTCCCAGATTTTACTTGAGTTGTGAAATGCCATTCTATCTGCTTTTGATAGGCAGAAAGCACATTTTGAAGAGGAAGTTATTATAACACCATCAAATAGTCAAACCGTGGCGGCTTTGAAGTACCAATCCTCTAGCGTGCACCTGCACCGCACAATGCTTCTGACTGTATTGCCACGGCTGCATTCAGACACCAGAAACCACTGGCCTATATCATATTCAAGTGAATCCAATCGCAGCTGGGTATCTGGAGCTGCTTAGAGCATTTGTACTCACTATTCAATGCACCTGCACACCTTCGGGGATGGTTTTCAGTGTTTGTGACCTTTTGGACATAGTGAAATGTCTACCAGGGCAGCATTTTTTGGCATATCTATTGATAACACACAGACAGTGCTCTGAGATGGAGAAAACTTAAGACAGATGAAATGAAATTTATGTTATGGAACAAATGTAAAACAGTCTAAGGAAATTTGATACGGAAGCATCCGATATATAAAACAATGGGAATCTAAGCCATGCATTGGAAATTTATGACACAAACATAATTGTGTCCCATGGCACACTGCTCTGAGATTAACATTTAAAATTTAGCTGCCCTCGTCCCCACTCCCATCCTGTAAGGACAGCCACCACCCGGGGCAGCTGCAGATGCTTGGAAATGAAGGCACAGCTATGCGGGGCAATCTCTTTCCTAACAGGTACCCTGAGGAAAACTGGCTTTGAAGCTCAGTACTCTACTAAAGGAACAAGGTTTGTATTTTCTTTGAGAGGTTTCTCATACCTTGCAAAGAAAACAATATAACTCTAATGTCCCAATAGAGTAAAATTCTGTGGGTGCATTAGCTATGTGTTGCTCAGCAGTTACTTTAAAGAACTGTGCTCAATAATTCATAAGGAAAAATGCATTAAACATCTATTTTGTGCCTACATACTACAAGTTTTCAACCAGGCATCTTGAATAGGATGTTGTCCAGCAGGTGTTGCATCAGGTAGAAGATTATGGTAAATGAACTTTAAATTCTCAAGTTTGTAAAACTACAGTTCACCAAGGAGTTTAAACTTTGAGTGGAAATGAGAAACTGGATTTGAAGTCAATCTAGGGTAAATAATTCATGAAAAATTACCTTTTCAACTATGTCATAAGAATGTCATGCCAGAAAAATCCAGAGAAAAATGTAGATTGCAATATTGTGAAAGGTTTTGTGCAGGCGATGACGCTTGATCTGTGATTCAAAGGATTATCATATCAGAGTTTCAATAGAGAGGGGAGAGTAGGGAGTCAGTGCTCCAGGTAAAGGGATTGAAAAGAGAAACTAAACCATACAGGAATGTGCCTTTCACAAGGCATTAAGAGATCAGTTTTACAGGTCAAAGAATTGATGCTGCAATGCCCAAAAATGAAATGAGAATGAAGGTCAAACTAGCTAGGAACTGAAAGAAGAAAAATTCTGAATAAAAGACCATATTTAATGCAGCAGGCAACAGAGCACTAATACAGGTATTTGAACATTTGGTCGTATGTCTCATAAGATTCTTGAATTATTTAAGTGCTTAGATGAAAAGACATTGAGTTAGGCATGGTGGTGCACACCTGTAATCCCAGTATTTGGGAGGTTGAGACAGGAGGATAGCAGTTTTGAGGTCAGTAGGGAGACTCTCAGCAACCGAGTGAGACCCTTTTTCAGAACAAAAATATAAAAAGGGCTGGGGGTGTAGCTTAGAGGTAGAATGCTCCTAGGTTCAATCCTCAATTAATTAAAAGAAAAAATTAAAAAAGATATTGGAGTACACTTATGAATCTACAGACCTGGGATAAGCTAAAGGGTAAATAGTATCCAAATCAGCATTCTTTCTAACAACAGATATCTAGAGCTTTAATATCCCCATCAGATACAGTAGAACCTGGTATGATTCACATGCTCAAACTATTCCTTGGAATAAGTCATTCTAGTCCCAAAGCTCACCTTCTCAGACTGCATCTCATTCCACTTTTCCTAAAGACTATCCTGACAAGTGTTGATTCAAGTGATATTTTATATTACCAGTATACATCCGCATCTTATAACTTTCACTAAAAATTATTTCTATTCCTACATATACTTTATTTCTCTTCTCTAATATTCTGTTATTATTAACATCCATAATGATCACAGATGGTCACATATCTGAAATATTAAAGATGAGAAGAGGAAGGTACTGGATGAAAGGGAATCCTTTAGGTATTTAGGAGAGAAACAATAAATACATCAACAAAGCAAAGAGGACAACAAATAAAGTAGGTTTTATAAATCTAGAAGTCTCTCAAATTTGAAACTCTACATCAAGAAGAAAAAATAATTAAATGAAATTACTGAAATTTTTCTTGAAAGTAAGCATTTCTACTTCAGATAAAAAAGTCATAACTTTCCCAATGAATTACACATTCCAGTACTGCTCCCTAACCATTATTATTTTTTCATTGGTTTGCCCCATCCAGACCCCTATTACCCTGGAGGACCAGGTTACTACGGTTTACTCTTTGGTGCACCATTCCTTGAGTCCACAGAACACACTCGATAGACACTTTTGAATATGATTACAAGGCTGTCGATGTAAAACATAATTGAATTTTAAAAAATCAAATGCTATTGGTAATGTAGAATAGAAACAACTATTCATTCCAACTCACTCATGGCTGAAACATTCATTTGTAAGCCTGGAATGTCAGTTTTCATAATAAGCTCAGGACCTAGAAGAAGTCAGGTATAATAATTTTCTATTGTTATAACATATACATTATTTAAAGTAACATTTGATCTATGTGTTAAATACCATGCTTATATAAAACCAAAATTTATTTATTATTGATTATACCATCTTGTTTTATTTATTTTGGGTGCTGAGGTATTCTACCTCTGAGCTGTACCACCAGCCCTTTTTTATGTTTTCATACAGGGTCTTGCTGCATTGCTGAGGGTCTTGCTGCATTGCTGAGGCTGTCCTTCAACCTTTGTTCCCCTTGTCTCAGCCTCCCAGGTACTAAAATTATAGGCATGTACCATCACACCCATCTTGATTAGACCATTTTAAATTATAAGATAAAAAAATCCTGCCTGATATATTCCACTCAAACTTGGAGGTCAGAATATTCTCCCTTTAGAGAATCTTTTAAACCATGACACTGTTCTTGAAATCCACACCTATATTTAAATAATCACTTCTTTATAATGTTAAATTATGGAAAACAGTGAGTATGTAAAACCTACATCTCAGCATGTATACGTTTCTTTCTTCTGTTTCTCCTTTTGTCCTTTTTCTCCCTTCTACTGTGCCTTTGTGTAAAATGAGCCAGTTTCTCTCTTTTAAGTTAGCTGCTTTTGTATCTTACACATTATCTGAAAGCTATCATCAACATATAAATTAGTTAAATATATCTTTATAATTTTAGAGTCCTTAAAGAGTTAATGCAGCTTTCAAAAGAACCCAATCTATATGCAGTGAGATACCTATGCTCTGGCATGCAATAGTTAGTAAAAAGCTGTTTAGTTTATGAGAATAAATGTAAAATCCTAGCGACTTAAATAATTTCATACCCAAGACTATGTAAATATGCAACTGTTCTTCATCTTCACAGAGGATGTTTTCCTTATGCATTTATTGCCCCTGTAAGCTAACCCATCTCTGATAATGACACTATTTTTGATGACATGGACGAACATATTCAAGATTCAAGTCATCCTCCCAGGAAAGTATAATCCTATAAGGAAGGTCAATAAAAACATGCCTATTAAGCCATACTCTTATAAGAACCAAGCAAGATAGTCTTATTAGTGTTTTTCTTCTTCAATGGCTGCTATCTGATTTCTTTGGGGAGGTATATCTATTTACCATTTTAAATCCTGTTGTTCATTTTGTTGCTAGCATTTCATTGTTTTCAATTGCTAGAAACAAGTAAACAGAATTGATGTCATTTTTCAGCATTCTCAGAAAACAGAGTTAATTCAGAGAAAGCTAATCCCCTCCTGCTTATTATTTAGTGATCAATACCTGTCAATAGGACATGGGAGTCCCAGAAAACGGTTCAAAAAATTTTTTTTTCAATGACATCTGAAGTTCCAAAACCTATTTATTAAACTCAAAGAAATCAACTCGAGAGATAGGGCTAAAGTTGCCATTGTTACCTAAGTTAGATGGACACGGTTCCAAATAAACAGATGGGTGCCCTGCTCAGATTAGTACTTTCAAAACATAATATTTTTAAAGAAAAATAATAGAAAATAATTTAAAGATTAAAGCAATGAGAAATACATATGAAACTATACTTATCCATAAATAATTCTTGCAAAAAACATATTATAAAAGTTTAAAAATTAATTTAAGCTAAATGTCTTTCACATGCATGTGTTTATGCATGCCTGCATACACATATACAAGGGATAATTAACTATGTATTTTTTACTAAAGTGCCTCCTGTGAAATGAAATCTTTCTGAGAGAACTATTAAAATTGATAGTGTTCCAAGGTAACCTTAGAATTAAACAAGCTGGGCTTCGTGGCACACACTTATAATCCCAGTACTTAAGAGGCTGAGACAGGAGGAAAACAGGTTTGAGGACAGCTTTAGCAAGTAGTGAGACTCTCAACAACCTAGTGAGACCGTGTTTCAAAATAAAAATAAAATAGGGCTGGGGGGTGTAGCTTGGAAGTAGAATGCCCCTGGGCTCAATCTCCAGGATCACACAAAAAAAAGAATCAAATACAGAAATTTTGAATCTTAACAATTTGGCCTTGATCTCAATAAAACAAGGACCCCTACCACTAAGCTGCTGATATCACCACTGTTGTTGCTACTATAATTCTAAATAGTTGGAAAAATATATGAAGACTAAGAAAGGAAAGATAATTGACATTTTTTAATGAAAGCTCTTCTTGGAATTACTTCCCTAAAATCATTTTGTTCTTAGTACCTGTAAGTGTGCAGTAAGTTTATTGGAAGCTGAGGTTTTTATCTTGTATGATTGGCTCATCCCAAGAATGAAAATTTAAGCCAAATCAATACATTCAATATCCATGTTCTAAAGTAAATATACAGAAATGTTTCTTGTAATGGATTTTACTGGCAATGACAAACTATTTTTCTAGTAATGGCTTTAATATTTTGTAATCATTAAAACAACACTGAAGTAATAAGAAATTGGAAAATCATTCGGGAAACTCTCATATAGAAAGATAGGAGATGTAGTATTCTGGATCACCGAGCTATACAATCAAACCAAGAGCCAAAACGTTACTGGAGAAGGCAGAAGGTAAAAGTACATTTCTCATTAACAATAGTTATCTGGGAAACAAATACAAATATATAAGCACTTATTTTATTTTCAGACTTGCAATATAAATATAATCTAACAACAAATTCATATTGACACAGCAGAAGAATTCATTAAGAATATCTTTATTAGCTGGGAGTGGTGGTGCACTCTTGTAATCCCAGTACTTGGGAGGCTGAAACAGGGGGATCGCAGGTTCACAGCCAGCCTCAGCTACTTAGTGAGGCCCTCTGCAACTTAGTGAGACCCTGTTTCAAAATAAAGAATAAAATGGGGCTGGAGGTATAGCTCGGAGTTAGAATGCCCCTGGGTTCCATCCCCAGTACCCCCCCAAAAAGACTATTAATTCCAGCATACTATATTTGAGGTTTTTCCTTTAAAAGCATGTATGCTCAATCTCAGGAAGAAGTGGTTCATTGTTCCTGCCAAAGCTATTTTCAAGCTTTTATAATTCAATGGTTATTACAGAAAATGTATGCAATATAAATTTGGTGTTCAAAGCCCTCTGTAATCTGGCCCAAATAAATTTTTTAGGAAGAGAAAAAATAACACAAATTCTAATGACAAATTTGTACATTTGCTTTTGAGCAAACCCTTTAGGAATGCTTAGGGAAATGGCAGCAATCTTCTAACTAAACCCTAAAATTCCTTTAGAAATATAATTGCATATATCAGTTGAAGAAAGTGGGAAACCTACTGGACATAGTTGGAATCACCGAGTCTCTGCTCAAGGGGAGAACAACATGAATCTGTCACTCTAACCTTAAATTTGTAGATGACTTATCAGCTCCAGATAAGTTCCTTCCTCAACCTAAAATTAGTCAGTATAAAATCCAAGATCTACCGAGATATATAATTTAACTGTTTGAGTTGACAAATTTCTAGTAAAATATTTAATATTTATTCATTGAATTGATAAAGAATATTAATGATGACAAAGGGAAGATACCTGGCTATTGATATTATTTATTATTGCAAAAGAGAAAAATTATTAGGTTAATGTACTTGGTAAATAGAAACTTCCAATCTAGGCTTCTTTTCCTATTAAGTGTAGTTGTTTTAATATTAAAAACAAATATATCTGCATATGCTTTTATATAAAATTCCACAAAGAAATGATATGGTAGATTAAGCATTTATTTTGTAAAGTATACATGTTGATATAGATAACTCATTGGCCTACTTATTATCTATAAGACACGATGGTTGTACAGTGGTCCCTTGTCATCCATGGGGGATTGGGTCTAGGATTCCCTTCAGGTACCAAAATTTCTGAATGCTTAGTTCCTTATATAAAATGAGGTATTATTTATATAAAAAATAATATATAAATTATATATATCCTCCTGTATACTTTAAATCATCTCTAGAGTACTTACAATAACTAATACAATGTAAATGCTATTCAAATAGTGTTTATAATATATTGTTTACATAAGGACAAGAAAAACATCCATACATGTTTAGTATATTTTCTGAATATTTTCTATTTGAGATTGGCTGAATTCATGAATATGGAACCCATGGTTACAAAGGGCCAATTGTATCTATATAAATCATCCAATAATGAGATATTAGTGATTTACACAAAAGTAAAAAATATATTGATATTCTGGTTGTTTTGTAATATTACACAAAATGATTATATTATATATAATAATAATCAAATAGATATATATGCAAAATTAGAAAAGGCTTACATTTAGTAAACTACAATAATTAAGTTCTAAGTTCAAGGATTAGTGTATTTATTAATAGGAAGTGTTTACATCTGTACTATGTTGATTATGTTGATACTTTAGGTGAGAAAAATAGTTTTGAATTGACAAGATAATTTAAAGTTTGTCACATAATTATCACCCAAGAAATGCAACAGAAAAGAATGCATACCCCTATGTGTGTACCCTTTGTACACGTGAAGAAAAAAAAATCCCTATTCCAGATAGAAATGAATGGAAGGGTCTTGCATAAAGTCAAAAATCACCTAGAAGTATTTGGTGGATATAAACATAGAGCTTAATCCACTTAAGGACAGCTTCTGGTTTTCCTGGTGTTCAACAAATTCCCAGCTCCCTCAGTCTTTGAAATTGGTGAGCGGCCAGGGTTAAGCACAGGTGTGCTCATGCATGTGGGAACACGCACCAGTGGAAATGTGCATGCACTTGAGCAGAAAGTGGATGTCAGAGCAAGACAGAAATATATTTAGGAACACAGGAAACAATGTACAGAAATTTACCTTCCAAAAGCTAAAATCATTCATTGGATGTAAATATTACCCTTTAATTTAATTTTTACAGAATTGAAAAATAAGACTCTTCTTCCTAACCAATGAAAATTTAACCAATATGAAATCACGGCTATTTAAGGATAGCAAGAAATATTTTAAATAGATCATATGTGTGTGGGGGGATTGTACAAGTGTTTTCAAACTTCCACCTCACCACCCCAAATTCAGAGGCAAGTATAACCTTCCTCCCTCTAATTTTATCTCTTTAAGACCTTGGCTTGTATTTTCTCTCCAATTTCCATTCATTTCCATACAGGAAATAAGACAAGTTCTTCTCTTTCTATGGTACCAGTAGAGCAACACAAATAAATACAACAGCGATTCTAAGATTGTTTTAATACACATGTACATTTTTCAAGCACAGCAACATCCTGGTATGAGCATTTTCTCCAAAGGCTTAAGTTTCTCTTATGTAGAAACTACTCAGAAAGCAATCAGATCTCTCAAGTGCATTCAAACGAGTCACAGATTTGGACTATATAAATCCAGACATAGAAAAATATAATATGATGAGCTAAAATTTCATCTGAGATAAAGATACTCCTTCCTGCTTTCCACTTAATTCACCCGTTATCTCAAAGGTTAATGAGCTTTCCCAAATTATCTAAATCACATTCAGAGCATTCTTAGAGATTAGAATATATTGACAAAATTTATGAAGTTCCAAGGATTTTAATATTGAGCTTTGCCAGCTATTGTAATTTATATGAATTTGGGTCTGCCCTGCCTTTAGGAATCTATATTAAGGTGATGTGTAAAGGTCTTCACTAGCAATAACAAGTATAAAGCTAATATATTCCCACAAAATAAAATTTAATGTGACATGTAATTTGTTCTCCAATAGGAGAGAAGAATTTGGGGACCCAGTTTCTCAGGTGAAACGCAGTTCTTCCTCAGGGTGTAACAGTGAAACCGACTGCTACACACCCACAACTTATACCACAGGAAAGCAATCAGCCTCTCCCGTACCAGGTACCAGTCCACTCTCCATACCATCGACTTCTTTCCTTAGCATTTCTTACTTGCCTCCAAAGTAAAATTAGTGTAAATGACAGACTTTTCTCATATGAAATCATTAAGAACTGGTTCTCTTAAGAAAAACAAATATGAAATTCCCCAATTTAAATCAATATTTAGATTCTTGCTTCAACCCTTAATACTGCACAGCTTTCCCTGAAAGACCAATAGCACCAACACAGAAATATCAGAGTGAATGCCTATTTTTCCTTTAAAGAAATAAAGTCTACAAGTTCTGCATGGCAAGTTCACAGTCTCATGAGTGCCATAATCTAACAAGTAAAATTCGGATCACAGAGAAGAAAGCTAGCAGATGAAGAAATTGCTCACCTGGAGGAAGCAGATCAACAGACTGAAGTCTAGTTGTGATGGTGTGTAGGGTGAGGATAGCAAAGGAAAGCAAAGTCGGGAATGCTTGAAAAATAAAATATTTTTAGTTAACAAATAGAAAAACCAAGTGGGAAAAAAGGGCCAACTGAATCATGAATCCTTCTCTATTGACTTAATTATACATATTAAAATTCCCTAGGCTGACTGATCAATCCCTAAAAGATATGGTCATTGGCATTTCTCCCAGATACATAAGATGTAGTCTTACTAGAAGAAAGACTTGTAGGGTGTATTTCAGTTTAAATGAGATGGAAACAGTGTAAAGTAAGTATATGAATTCCAAGGTCAATGGGGAAAACACTCGCATCATCATAATGCATTCATCCATCTAAACTAAGATAAATCATTTTGTACACTAGTGGGTAGAAGATATAAACAAGAAGGTCACCAAAACTATAATCAGAAACTGTCTTATTCTATAATATCCCCAGAGACCAAGGTGTTAATAAATATGTTTATTGCCTCTTAATGTTAGTTATACAATTTACGTTGTCTGGAATGCACAACAATAGACCCTGTGTAATTTACTGTTGTACTCAGTCATCTAATATTTAAGAGTATATTGAATTAGTATAACAATACACACAAAGTCACGCATACATACACACATACAAGCCCACCAAATATATATGTATATAATTTTGTAGCAACTTTTTTTTACCTAACATGAAGCATTTATGTAATACAAAATTAAGAAAATGCAATGTGCATTTTAGTTTTTCTTTGGCTTCTCATGAACCTCTAACTTAGGTATATTATGGCCACATATATTTGCTTTGCATTGTGTTATTGAAATGTGCAGTGAATTTGAGAAATCAATCGCTGCCTCTAAAAGTCCTGCCCCCCCAAAAAAATTCCTATGGGCGGGCAAGCAAAAGTAATTTCACTTTTAAATAGTCTCATTTTCTTAGTTTCAACTCTTATTCAACATCTGTTGTTTTGCCCCTCCCCTGGAATGCAATTATGCAGGATTCCAAGGTAAAACAGGTTGAGCAGTTAATAACAGGCAGCTCAAACACTTTTCTCACTGTTGCCCTACAGATGTTTCTTTCATTTTTTCCCCTGGCTTTATGTTTAATTTGTGTATGTTTCTCTCTTATTCCTAAAGTATACTCCCACAACAGATGGGAACACCTGAAAATAAGTCTGCCTCATGCACATGTTTAAATTATTCTTATTGTGATATATAATACAGTAAAAGAGAACACAGAATATATAGAATATTTGTTTAGGGGAAGGACAATCTGTTAGTCACCTTATTACTATGTTCAGCTTAAAGTTCTGAAAGGAGATGAGTTATTGTCAAAGATATGCAAGGCAAATTTATAGTCTCCAACCTTCACTTATTCTTATTTTTTACCAAACTCATTTATCTTTTCTTCATATGACTTAGTTCTCTTAAATTTTCAATCCTTCTAGCAAATGAACTCTTTTATTCAATGCGATGTAAAAAGCACTCTCTATTCACTTGACAATAATCCAAACTCACTACTCAATATCTAATGTATTTTAGATATATTCAAAATGTCATGTATTTTTTAAATAACATAACTAGATTCATATAAAGTATTGAACTACTTTAGTCAAGAAAATACATCTCATCCAAGTTGGAGAAAAACACACTATAGGTTATGTATTGGGTCAGATACTGTGCTGTCCAAATTCACATCCACCTAGAACATCAGAATATGATTTTATTTGGAATAGGATTTTTGCAGATGTAACTACTTAAGGTCATCCTGGATTAGTGTTGAACCTACTCCCCAAACTAAAATACTTGTAAGAAGAGAAAACAGAAACATAGAGATAGTCATGCAGGAAGAAGACCTTATGGGCCATGGGGAGAGATTGGAGGGGGCATCTGAGATTGCTGACCACCCAGAAGGCAGCAAGGAGCAAGGAAGGAGCCTCCTTCAGAGTCTTCAGAGAGAGCATGGCCCTGCTGGGAACTTGATTTTGACTTCTAGTCTCCAGACCTGTGAGAGCACACACTGTTGTTTTAAGCCACTCAGTTGTACTGCAGTATAGTAGCCCTGGGGAACTAATATAGGCTGTCTAAAAGAAAGTTCAAAATACAAAATACCCAGAGAGAAATAGAGAGAGATTAAAAAATCTGTTGAGAATGGCAATGGAACACATTAAAAAGCAGATTCTGGAAAGGTAAAACAGGATTGAAATGGCAGAATTAAAATGTTGTTTTCCATATCATGCTTCATAAATAAACAATTTGGCACAAGAGCTAAGAACGTATGCAGGTAAGATCGATGCCACGGACTACAAGACTTGACCGAAGTCGCCCAGGAGACATATATAATTGTTCCAAATCATATCAAATACTTTGAAGTTCAGGTGGCCCCAAATTTATTATAGCTCAGCATATAATTTTTTGACTTTATGGTGGTAAGAAAACAATACATACTTAGTAGAAACTGTACTTTGAATTTTGATCTTAGGCTAGTGATATATAGTTTTATGTTTTGTTTACTTTTATTATTTATTTTTTTAATGCAGTGCAGGGGATTGAACCCAGGGATATTAACCCACTGAGAAATATCCCAAGCCCTTTTAATTTTATTTATTTATTTATTTAAGACAGGGTCTCTCTATATTTCCCAAGCTGGCCTTGAACTTGCATTCCTCCTGCCTCCACCTCCTGAGTAGCTGGAATCACAGGTATGCATCTCCATGCCTGGCTGCTAGTGAGCTATGGTATGATACTCTCTCACTGGGCAGTAGCTCCAGTCCATCACCTGATTAAGAGAGTAAACAATAATCTCCAGTGTACTGTGTTGCAAAACTGTGATGTTCAGTAGGTTAGGTGAATTAAATGCACTTAAGGTATCTTCAACTTTATGATCTATTTATTGGGATGTAAGCCCAATATAAATTGCAGAGGATCTGCAGAATATTTTTGAAACTCTGACAAATAGCTCTTTTTGCTTATTGTCTAAGATTGTTGAGTCTTTTCAGTCTATACTATGTCTATCTTTTATGTGCAGTGTATCACATTTTTAATATCATCTGAGTGGGCAACTTGCTTAGAAGTTCCATATACAAGAGTGGGTCATTAAACAAAATTTGTGACAAAAGGTATGTGCACGCACATACACAGACATTCAGGTTAACAGCCAAAAAAAAAAAAGATAGCCACCTGTAAGAAGGAAACATATTCTATATTAGTAAGTATGGCGTTATATGTATCTTCTTAGTCAGAAACTTAATATGGATAATATAGAGAAATGATGTATTTAAATAGTGATACCAGCATTACCTTAAAGCAGTTAATCATAATTTTTCTTTTTATTTAGAAAATAAATATTTAAACATTGAAAATGTTTCATAATTATATATTTCCCTCAGACTACATGGAAAATATAAGGTAGAAATATGTTTTCCTTAAGAAATCTGATGCTACATCTCAGTAAAATATATTATGATATAATTAATAATTTTAAGTATTATTAGCAAAATCATTTCTTTTTAAGTTAATTTATTACACATTCATTGTGTTTCTTTTGGAATTTGTATCTATGTATATTGTCACTTTCTTCTCTAAGACATACTTCAGGAAAGAAAATTAATGATGTGGGAAGGAAAAAGACTAAATGTCACATAGCCTTAAAAAGAAATTGAGTTAAATCTCACAATAGCTCTTTTGTCAACTGAAAAAATACATTATTTTTAACAAATATAGATATAATATTTACGTGCCTGTAGCAAGCACAGTGCCTAATAATAGATCTATCCAAGTTATAGAATATTGCTCGAAGTGATTGAACCTAATAGTGTTTAGAAAGTGACAACAGCATATAATACACAAATGCAAGAAAATATTTCCTATTGTTTTGTGATATTGTTCACAGGAGAATGTTTCTGCCATTCATTTCAGTTTCTTTAAATGAAAAATCAATGCATACTTTATTGGAGCATAGCAAATTACCCCCTGTCACTTTGTTTCAAATAATGCCTTCCAAGTACTGTGCCCACAGTGGTTTGGGGGGTAGGGATTTGAGTCTCAGAGCCAGGCTTTACAATGGGGAATAGCTATTAAATGAAAATTATTTCTAATATTTTTCTATCAATCATTATGATGACCCAGAAATATAATGGGAAATTAGTTTAAAAATGGTTTCTATTACCAGACTATAATGAAAAGGGAAAATGCTCTAGAAGTTTTTGTTTTTTCTATAAAATTTCTGCTGCCTAGTAGGCTGCTTTAGTGAGAAGATTTTGTTATCTGTAATGCCTACCCCAAAAGTCATGAAGACATAATAAGCCATGTAATCATCATTATCCTTGACAATGGCCACAAAGAAGAGAGCAATCACTTAAACCCTTTCAATCTGATGTCAAAACAAAATGGCACACTGACAGGTACAGACAGGACTGTGATTACATTTCAGAGACTGCAAACCTATATAACTGAATTCTCATTCATTTATTCTTAAAATCAGAGGACAGGTCTCTAACAGTATAAAAATACCCAACAAAGTCAGAAATAAATCCTATCTGAAAATTTCTCTGTGGATATCTCCAACTCAACAAAAACAGCAAAGACTATATAAGGGGAAAAGACAACGTTCTTATTACGATGGAAGGCACACACCACTGCTGGGCTGTGTAATCCAAAATACTCAGCTCATACACATCCCACCGTAGCAAAGGAGTTCCTTTCTGAAAGTTTATTCATTTTTTTATGTTTTCACAATTTAAAATGTATTTCACTACTTAATCGAATGGCATTTTACTAGATAAAATATTTCAGAATTAAATCAACTTTTAGTTTAGTTTACAAAAACCTGCTGAATTTGGAAGGTGGCTGTACTCTACTACTGAGTACAGTACTAATGTTAACTCAAGTGAATTAGTTTGAAATCCTGGTGCCAGAAAATAATAAAGCTTTATAGGAAGAGCAGGAGAAGAGCTAGTTTCTTCCTTCCAAACTATAGATATGATTCTCTGAAGATACAAGAAATAAGAGTCTGAATTTGTTGTACTTCAATCTCCTTTTCTCTCCTCCTTATCTTACTTCCACTTAACACTCTTTCCTGTATCCCTAAACTTAATAGATTTTCCTTACTCTCCCAGCTGGGAACTATCACCTGGGCTTATCTACTATCCCTAGAAGTTCTCTGTGCTCCCAAATTTACCTGTAGGCTTTTTCTTCCTTAAGAAAACTTTCTTTAATGCCAAGCACTTCATACTAAGGATTGGGCCTAAAAGCAATCTGATTGAATTATAGCCAAAGTCATGTGAATTTAAAAAAATCAGTAGCCCTCTTAAATCTTAACTTCTTGGTCAAAGAAAGTGTGTCATTAAAACAGGGTAAACATTCACAAAAGCAAGTTACCTCTCTAATTTGTGAAATCTTATGAAAAATGAACTGGTGATATGAAAATAGAAACAAGACAGGACGTACATGTGCACCAGTGCACAAGGATACACACACACACACACACACACACACACACACACACGATTGCTGGAGAGAGAGAGGGAGAAAGGCCAGTGTCACCTGTCACTTAGGAGCCTGCCTGCTAGTAGCCCTTGCTGCACCATTTATCTAGTCACTATCGTCTCCTTCTCAGTTTTTGAACTTAGCATCAGCAGCGCCCTTGGTTCAGAATACGGCAAAAACAAGGAGAGCAGGAGAGTATTCTCCTATGGTTTCACATGGGTCATTTATAAATCAGAAGTCTTGTCACATCAGCTGCATTTTATATTGCATTTTATACACCAAACCAAAGCCAGACATGGTACATTTTCCTAAAGAATACAGTTACTAGATGTTACATTTCTATTAAACAAATATCACAGTGGCCAAATGGCAAAATCCTGAGTGTTTGCAATTTTTTTTGTGGTATTGGGGATTGAACCTAGAGTCATTCTACCTCTGAGCTCCACCCCCAGCCCTATTTTTTATTCTTTATTTTGAAACAGGGTCTCACTAAGTTGCTGAGGGCCTCACTAAGTAGCTGAGGCTGGCCATGAACCTGGATCCTCTGGTCTCAGCCTCCAAAGTACTGGGATTACAGGCCTGTGCCAGCATGCCCGGCTGAGTGTTTGCAATTTAAAGCATGAGAATCAAATACCTCTAGCAGTTGGTTGGAATTACTTTTCTCTGTATTTAGGCATTCTTTAGAGGAAAATTCTGAGAAATGCCGGAAAGGTAAAGGGATTTGACCAGGACCACACACATATTAGAAGCAGATGGACATTTAGAATACATGTCTGATATATATTATAGGACTTCTTTAGATACCACTCCCCTTTACAATTTATATAACAGAAAACAGGGAGGAGGAAAACATAAAGTAACACTCTGACAAGTAATCTGACAGACTATGAAAGGTGATGCTAGTTATTTTCTTGATTTTTTTAGTAAACTAAATTTCATTTAAAAATTATTTTCTCTCAGATCTTAATCCTGAGAGAGAACAATGAGGGAGGTTTATTCTTAGTTTGACTTTTTTATTCATTAACCATATATTGCTTATTGATATTCAACAAAATAGTGACACAAAAGTACATCTTATTTACCTTTTAAATGAATATTGTGGAAAGAATGCTATTTCCAGAATTGATGGTTCTGAACTTTTCTAGTCTATCTAGTTCAAGTTTCCAAGCACATGACTGACTGCTCACATACAGCGGGACAGTTATATTGATAGATTTAATTCATGTATTTTTCAAAGATATTTGGACAATATCAGCACAATACCAAACAAAAGAAAGAAAATACTAATTCTGATAATCCAGCTTCTTTAATCTCTTAGAACAAACATCCATCTAAATTTCTTCCCTTGAAACTATTGTATAGTTTGAATCTCAAAGGAGGTATAATGATGTGTGATAGTTGATATATGGGGATGAGAGGAATTTTAGATATTGTGCAATAAAATGTCTATTTTTCAGATAAGAACATTGAAGTTCAAAATAGTGGAAACCAAAAACCATGTCTGGCCTTCTCTCCACACCTCACATACCTGTATAATTTTTTTATGTTACTTTGCAATAATCACCGATAACAGTTTGACCACAGAATGTATTATCTTAACCAGTACAATAAGTAACAAGGGCTACTATCAGAAATCATGGGATGTCAACAAACAAAGATTTTGCTGAGTAGACCACAATATACGATAACCCTCCTCCTATGGCAAAGAAAGACCAATCTTAGCATCCTTTGCTTTCTTCTGACAAAGGTCATTTTAAGAAATAAAACAAAAGTTTCATTTGAGTTCAATAATCTAAACATTTTCTTCCTGGAAAATAATATACATTTTTATTCTTTTAAAATTGAAAAGCAATAGTCAATTTGTTGACTGACTGAAAAGAAGTTCCCATCTTTGGGCATAGAAAAATGCAGTAGAAAATCTTTATTGTTTTTCTGGGAAACAATAGGTGTCACCATAAAACAAATTAAGAGAATGGTAGGGAAAGCTATATAAAACATTAAGTTACATGAAAAAATTTTAAACCAAAATAAGAAATAGAAAGTGAAGCAATACAAATATGCCTTGCAAACAAGCTGATAAATATAAAACAGCTAGTGGAGAACCAACAATAAAAAAAGAAGACAGGCTAGTTGCAGTGGCAGAAGCTCGTAATCCCAGCCATTTGGGAGACTGGAGGTAGGAGGATCACAAGTTTGAGCCCATTCTGGGCAATTTAGCAAAATCCTGACTCAAAATAATTTTATAAAAATGTGGGCTGGGGTTGTAAGTTGGGGGTAGAGCAACTTTGGGTCCAATCACTAGTATGGGGGAGGGAGAAGAAGAGAAAGGATAAGAAGAATTAGATCCAGAACGAAGATGTTAATATACACAGACAGTGTATAAATTAATCATACAAAACAGAAAGGAAAACATAATGTGCAAACTGATGAAAGGATTCTTTTGGCACTCACTGAATAATCAAAGAATGATAGATCAATAATTTAAATAATAAACATTGCTGAGAGAGTAGTTTTTTAAAAATTCAGGAAACTAATAGAAACCCCCACCTTTTCTTTTTTCTTTTTTTTGACACTGGAATTGTAGGACATTTTATTATTATTAATGTAAAGGGTTTAATGCTATTTAAAAAGGAATATCCATTAAATGAATTTAAAGTTCTCAATCTATGGAAATGGCTGTTAATTATTTTGCATCACCTCTTTGTAAATATCATTGTTAGGTAACTGGCACAAAAAATGACTCACTTTCCTCTGCATTAATGCTTTAATTAATGCATAAAAATAATAAAAATAGATATGAATTATTTTACACATATACACAAACTTTCAAAAAACAAATCAATGAACCATAATTAAGTATAAACTTTCTAATATCTTTTTTGACACAATATCAGTGCCTAGCAGGGAATGTACACACATTACAATAATACAAGTCGAAACCATTCAGACGCACCACAGCTAGTAATTATCTAGGACACTAAAAGATCCTGGCAATGGTTAATCTAATAAATCTGCCATTATATCTAATACTTCAAATCTGTGCCTTGAGCTAAACAGTTGTCAGAATGGAGCTCTGTTTACATAAAACTGAATCAGAGTAGGGGAAAAAGATGTCAAGACCATTTTAATTATGCATATTTTTTCCTTCAGTTTTTGACATGGAATGGTTAACTGGTATTTTATTCTAATTTTATACATGGTACTAAAGTTTTTCCTCCCAAGGATGCGTTACATAATGTGAAGGTGACTGCTCATTTGAGTTCTTAAGCTCTGAAAGCCGCTTTTGGCAATGTGTGAGGCCATTCTTCCGAGAGGCAATATGTTGGAATGTTTTTTGACTGGGTCACAGTATTCAATGATTTCTATGTAATAGGTAAATTTATTTCATTATATAGTCCTCAAAATTAGTAAATGAAATTGTGAAAAACAGTATGCTATTTGGAATGTGAGCCAGAACAACTGTCCAAATTCTATAATCAATTTCTGCTTTCCAGGAAAATCAAGAAAAAGCAGCATGATTTTTATAAACTACTGATGACCAATATTTGAACTATGATTTTACTTCAAACTATAAATCCATGCATTATAGACTTCTGAGCCTCAATTTTCCCACTGGGAAAACAAGGAAGTATATTTCCAAAACTATCTTCCAAGAATGTTATTTAAAATAAGCATATGAATGAAGGAGCTGGAGTTATTAAAATACCTAACTAAAACAAAGAAAAAACACACTATATACTGTGTCTCTCTATATATTTTCTCTCCACATTTATATGTTGAAATGTAGTCACTTTAATCAATCAGAACATTTTATAAGTCAATGACTGCATAAAATATCAAATCAAGCTAAAAATCTTACTTGATAAAATGTCTGTGTACAATGTTACACCAAAATGTACATTACATGCTTAATCACAGCTCTAGATGTTCACTGTTGTTGCATTCAGGAGCTCCACTGTGTGACATGGTTACTTATGGAAGTAATCGAAGAATATCTGGGATACTAAAATATGTTATATTTGAAAGAATAATAGAGACTCAAAGTACAATTATAATCTATTGATATTTATACAATAAATACAATTTAAGTTTATCTAATATACAGCATCCCAGTCTAGGCATTCTGATTCTGTGTTTGTTTTTTATCCCCTTCCAACAATCTTTATGACCATAAACATACTCATTTTTGTTTTGAGCTGCAGGTTCAAAAACATTTAGACTTTGTTATATTTTATTACTTGTGTCATTTAATCTTATTATTTTTAGAATAGTTCTAGAATGTCTGACTTTTGACTCTGCATAAATTATATAAAGACAGTGTGATTTGGTAACAGGTAGGTCACAGTTAACTTTTGGTAGAATGTGTTATTACAGCCTAAACAGCCAGTAACATGGTAGGAGAGCTATTTGTGCTGGATAGAAGAACCAGTTAATGTCCTAATATCATTTAGGTTATTTTGCTTATTTAGCAAGACCACTGTATTGTTTAACATTGGATGTTAAACATATTAAGATAAATCTAAAAGTACAGCATTTAAAAAAATCCTCTAATAATATCTTTTCAGGAAAAAAGAATGCCATATTAGATTTCTAGCATGAAAACAGTGACTTCGCAAAAATTTGCTGAGTCACTGTTTGGGAATGTGTGACTGCATTAAAAAAAATTTATTTTATGAATACATAAGAACTGCTCTGTAGAGCCACAAAGGACCATAAAGAGTGGGAAACCAGGCTGAATTCAAGAGGGGGTTTACTTAGTGAAAATAAGCACATCCCGTTTAACGAATGGAGGGGGATTGGAAAATGCAAGCAGGTACCCCAGTAGATAGACATTGCCTCCATAGAAGAGGGACGCCCTGCCTTAATAAAAGCAAACAAGCCCACTTAAAGCAAGAATTTCCTAATGATTTCTTCAAGTCTACTTTAAAATCCCCCAAATTTAACAATTGTTTAAAACAAACCAACTGAGCAATTATCAGTTTGTTGGGAGTGTCAATCACCCGTGGATGTGGGAGGAATTTAAGTAGATGGAGGCACCGCTAATATTCATATGTGACACCTTTCTTCTACTAACAGACAAAAACTTTAGCAGCTCCTCTGCCACTTAAAAGGGGGAATAAAGGCTTTTTTATTGTGAATTTCAATTTATAATCCCTTCCAAATCTCTATTGTTAATACTCAAAAATGTGTAAAAATCTTGTATCTTACTTGAAAAAGAAAATTACCAACATTTTATCCAGTGTAAATGACAAAAGTAAATTTAACCTCATGATTAATGCTTTGAAATATGTAATATATTTTACTGGATACAGTTTAACGATAGGCTGCAAATAATTCTGAGACATTTACAAACAGTCTACTCGTTTTCCTCAATTTTTCTTGTTTACAATAAGTATGCATCTATATTTCTATTTGAAGAACATTGTCATTTTCTGTCAGTATTCTACTTTATTTTGTTTCTCTACTCAATATGTTTTTTCTTTAAATGTCAGGACTGAAATACAATTATGTATATGAATTATAAATCTACCTTTTTAAACATTTATAAAACCAGAAGAATTCTACTACCTAAAAATAAAAGTTTAAATAATGTTATATCATCTGAAGGTTTTTCCTCTCTATTCTAAAATAAAAATAGCTATTTATTGAAAGTTAAAAGTACTGTTTTAGAAATAGTCTCTATTGAAAGCCAAATACTGTCTCTTGAAAGTTAAAAGTAACTGGTTTGGAAAACCAGGTTAGTAGTTGCAAATAAAATATAAAGATAGCCAGGTGTGGTGGCGCATGCTTGTAATCCCAGTACTTGGGAGGCTGAGATTGGAGGATCCAGATTCGCGGCCAGCCTCAGCTACTTAGTGAGGCCCTCTACAACTTAGTGAGACCCTGTTTCAAGATAAAGGATAAAAAATAGGGCTGGGGGTGTAGCTCGGAGGTAGAATGCCCCTGGGTTCAATCCCCAGTACCGCAAAATAAATAAATGAATAAATAAATAAATAAATAAATAAAATATAAAGATAAACCATTTATTCCAATTTCTTGTTAAGAATAGATGTTATAATAAAAACCTCATTGGTATAGAGTTTGCACATTGTATTGGCTTCAAATTCATCTTTAAAGAGGTAGCAATTGCTATTCTGGATTTCAAGAGAGGATCCTGAATCCAAAGAATTAAAAGGACTAGTTCTGCATTATCAGTCAAGAAAATTAACTAGAACCCAAGGTTTCTGCTTCATTGTCTACTTCTGTATGAACAAGATACCCTGGGTAGAGCATAGACTTTACATAACAAAGAATGCTTTCTGAGCCATAATCTCCTTTTTACTAATATGGGAATGACATCTAAATTACAGAAGCTTTTTTTATCTGAGGACAGTAATGATACATGTAAAGGGCTGGATACAAAGTAGTGGATACAATGGTAGTGGACACCATTTACTATAGTAAGTGGTAGATATGCATTATACTGCATTGGTCCATAATGCTTAAATATGCCCAAATTTTCCAACCCAAAATTAATGTTTGATCAAAAAAACTTAGTGTTTTTAAGAATAAAGTGTATTTGCCAGACTATGAGCTAAAATTGATTGAATTCCTTTGAAGTTGTTGGAGTAAATACATTTATTTCCACTGAAGACATAATTTACCTTTAGAAACCAATCTTTCCTTCCTTCCTTCCTCCCCCCTCCCTCCCTCCCTCCTTCCCACCTCCCTCCCTTCCTTCCTTCTTTCTTCTCTTTTTTATCTGTAATCTCAATTTTACCTTCGGTGTCCTTAAATGAAAACCCCAATTTTGGCAGCATTTCAAAACCAAAGAGTTAAGCTAGAATTGCTAAATGAGAGAAATAATAAACAAACTGAACACGATGTTTTTCTCCTTTTTAGACAATTAATTTTTAAAATATAATTTACCAACATACTTGAAGCCATTATTAGAGAGAATATAATTCAATCTTCCTGTATTTATACACTTGTTTTAATTTATTTACAAAGAAAAATCTAGTCAATCGAAGAGTTGAGGCTTTTCGCTTACTGTAACAAAAGTGTATCCTACTTAGCACATATGCTGAGCAACAATCAAGTGGTTAATAGAATACAAAACTCCAAAGTTTATATAGCACAAAAGGCCAATATCTTTCCACTCCTCATGAAGAAATTATAGAAGCATCCTGACCCAGCTCTTTGGACACACAGGAGTTGCCATCCTGATTCAAAACCTTGATTAATATATTGTAGAATGATACATCTGGTGATGGCCTACATAGGAGCTCTCTGAGGAATGAGGGAAAATAGACTATTAAAATGGAACAATTATGCTATCATACACTGTAACTGTTTTTGCAGTTTGTAGCCCCCTCCCACACACACACATACACACATAAAGGTTAAATTTTTTAAAATCATCAAAGCTGACCTCAAGAGATGGGATTTCAATTAAGAAAATGTAAAACAGTAATTTTTTAAAAGATAAAATGTGCCATTATATAGTTTATTTTAAAGGTTGACATTAATTTTAGGTGCATTATCCAACAATGAATGAATCCACACTAAAATTTCCTTCTAACTTCTAAATTACCTAAGGTTTCCTAACACTTCCTGGCCATTGCACTTTCCATATGAGAAACTGTTGCATTAAAGAATGCACAGAAAAATAGTCCTTCATCCTCATCAAAACATTTTCATATTCATTACTCACTAGATTCTAACAATTTCTGTTTATGGAACATATGTAAGGTATTGACATAATTTTTCTGATAAGAAATGTAAAAGCATATAAAGGCCGGGCATGGTGGTACAAGCTTGAAATTCCAGTACCTGGGAGGCTGAGATTGGAGGATCCGGGTTCACCGCCAGCCTCAGCTACTTAGTGAGACCCTGTTTCAAAATAAAAGAATAAAAAAATAGGACTGGGAGTGTAACTTGGAGGTAGAATGCCCCTGGGTTCAATCCCCAGTACCGCCAAAAATAAATAAATAATCAAATAAATAAATAAATAAATAAATAAATAAATAAAGGCATATAAAGAAGGGTGGACTATCAAGGGAAATTAACCAAGTGATGTGTGCATGTATGAATGCATCACTTTGAAACTCACTATGAGTATAATTACAATGCACCAATAAAAGCATAAAAAGGTAGTTATTGTAATATAGTAAGTATACTATAAAAATGATTGCAGTGATATACCCTCTCCACTGGGAATTTTTAACAGCAAACTCCTTTGAGTCACAGCTTAACACTAACACACTTGGACTGATTTATTTGCTTCCGGCTTTCACATCTTGAAAACTGAGTTAATGTGCAACTCTTCCTATATCAAGTTAGGACTGATTTGATTTTTCATCTAACTTGATCCAGATAGAAATATAGAATGTGAAGTTTTGCTGGCACATGCTTGTATTCTCAGCTACTCAAGAGGTTGAGGCAGGAGGATTGCTTGTGCCCAGGAATTTTGGGCCAGCCGGAGCAACATAATGAGATTCCATTTTTTTAAGTATACAGAAACACACACACACACACACAAACACACACACACTCAATTTGGCTATAAAATATCCAAGATATATTTCTTAGGCTTCTCTTATATGTCATTCTTTATGTAGTCTGCCTAAAAAATAAAAAATCATTAAGTGCTACAATATAGTCTCTGAGATATATGTATCTACAATTTATAAATTTAAAGTATCCTTACAAACTACTTTAGCTTTAATTGGTCTCTGAAGACATAACTTGAATTGTTATATAGGAAGAATGACACTTGAAAAGCTTAACAGTTTGAAAAATTTAAGAAAAAATCAAGGATTTATGTAACTGTGTTGTTTTCTTCTAATATACACACTTCAAAAAGACAATAACAGATTATAAAACATGAGAAAACAACATTAAAAAACCCTATCTAATTAAGAAAATGATTGACAGGAATAAGATGTTATGCAATAATTTAACTGATCTTATAAAAGATATTTCATATACCTGAAAATTTAAAAATAAAGCAATCACCACTGTTGAAATATTGTGTGCCCCCACAATATTTGAAATAAGATCCAAATAACTTTAAGCAATTTGATTTCATTCTCCATTGCCAAATATTATATACTGGATCCATGTCCATTTTGACCTACCTGTGATTCCACTAGTAACATGTCAAGAGTCAAACCCTTAAAAAATATGAAAGAACAATGTGCAACTTTTAATAGATCTGAATCTCAAAATTTAGAATCATTTTAGAGAAGATATTTTGAGTCCTAACTTCTTTATATACCTATGAATATTATCAAGTTTGTTTCTGAAAAAAATTGTTGCTTCAAATCCCATTTCAATTCACAATGGGGTATCCTATTGATATAGAAAACATGTTGATCTGCATTTGTGTTCACCTTCACTATTTCAATGAGCACTAACTTCCTTAGTATCTGAAAACTGGAAATATGTGAAAATGGAAGCACCGATAATGAGTAGTCACAAAGGGTAACCTCCATTCCAGGCTGAACCATAGATTTTTTTTTTTTTTTTTTTTTTTTTTTGCTATAGGAGTGCTGAGCAATTCCAGCATCTCTTCAAATGAAAAAAATGATTATACAATGTCCTACAAGTTTGTCTGTGTGTTTATAGGATAAATAGTCATAAAATAATTTCATTATAAAACAAGCTCAAATAAACATAACTTCAAAGATTTTTACCATATATATCATCTTATTACTAAATGTATGTGTGTATGTATAATTTCTTGTTAAAATGGTAGTTTTTTTTAAATGAAATTTACTTTTATAAGCTGAGTTTGGAAAACTTAAAAAGCATTTCCCCCCTCCTCTTTAAAAATCTTGAAAAGGAGACTAAAAAAGAAAAGAGTAAGAAAGAAGGAAAGTTAATATTTCACCTAAAATAAATGAATGCAAAGTAAAAATTAATTTGTGTTTCCTCTTTCTGTTCTGCATATTATTAATTCACTTGGTATTGTGCCTTTTCATACTGGCACTTTTAGAGATGTATTTTATTAACAGGATATGAAATATATATAGCAGTTTAAAATTCCCAGATGTAGCATGTAGCTCTTATATATTAAAACATTTAAATTACTATACAAGTAGCTGAACTAGTTTAAGTTGTGCTTTATTTTAATATGAAGGCTTTAAAAGTCTTACTTCAAATGTGAACAGGATTACCAAGTATCAGACTACTTAACAACAAAACAAATTATAATATACAAAGTAAAAATGTAAGGTAAATTAACACAGATATAATTAATTATTGATAAACCAAGAGACTGACTAAAGTAACATACAATAGATGAATAGAAATAAAAATTGGCAGTATGCTTCCTGGGCATGGCTGAGAAATTATGAATTTCTCATTTATTTCTCTATAAAATTGCAGGCAATTTATTAATAAGCATAGAACTGTAAGTCAAAGCATGCAAATGCTAAATATCAATGTCTAGATACCAGAATAGAGGATGAAAAGAAATAGTAAGAGAAAATGTTATCAGCCTGCATCATGAAACATTATCAAGTTAAAATTATCTTCCTGAATTTTATAAGCCTTTTAACTTCCTGTTCTCACTGGCATTTATTAAACCATAAGTCACCTTAAATTGGTTTACTTGTATTAAAATTTAATAAGCTCAACTATGCTTTCAAAATAGAAAGACTCAGTGTTATATGAACTCCAACATAGGCTTTCTTTTAATTCCAAAGTAAAGTACCCTAATCAGTTGATATAATATTAACATTTAATAATTAGATAAAGGAAAAATATATAAGGACAATATACTTCCCTATTGAAAGCAACTAAAATTATTCTAGAAAGGCCATTTTACCTATGTATTAAAATTTAAATGATTTCTTTTCTCTTGGATTCCCTGTTAATTTACATTTCTATTTGTAAATACACAAGTAAAATGTATAAAGCTGTTAAATTTTATTTGATGAATATATTAAATCTATGAGTTCCAAAAATAGCTTAAATTCTGCTTAAAATTAAAATGTAAATGTTAAAAGCTTTAATGTTAAAAAATAATCACAAAGAAGCCAAGTAGAGTAATATTTTGTCTTCTCACTTTCTTTTTCTCCATTTTACTTGTATTTTGGTATTCTGCACAATTACTTTTTATTCCATTTTTTAGAAAAAATCTCTCTGTATTAAGCTGACCATAAGTTCCAATTCCCCTGAAAATTGTGTTCTAGTGAAAGTATTAAAGGCAGCCCTTTATTCTTAAAAATCAGCTATTTTGGATAATAAATTATATATGGTCACCTGAATGCTTTCACTAAGTGTTATTAAAATGGCTATGAATTAATAAGTGAAGTTCATTTCAAATGAACAAATAGTTTGCTTTGTTTTACTTCTCTAATTTTTACCCTTAATAATATAATTTTGGTTGAAATAGTTAAATATTTGGCCACAATTGCTTCATTTTTTTTTTTTTTTTTTTTGCGGTGCTGGGGATTGAACTCAGGGGCGTTGTACCTCCAAGCTACACCCCCAGCCCTATTTTTTATACTTTATTTTGAAACCCGGTCTCACGAAGTTGCGGATTTAGGATTTAGGAAAACACTTTTGACTAATGAACTGGTAAGTAGTTGCCAAAGAATTCTTAGACTTCCAGTGAGCAAGAGTAAACCAGGCATGGTGGCACACTCTTGTAATCCCAGTACTTTGGGAGGCAGAGACCTGAGGATCCAGGTTTGTGGCCAGCCTCAGCTCTCTCTCTCTTTCTCTCCCTGTCTCTCTCTCTCTCTCTACTTAGTGAGGCCCTCCGCAACTTCGTGAGACTCGGTTTCAAAATAAAGTATAAAAAATAGGGCCGGGGGTGCCCCCGTACCGCAAAAAAAAAAGAGTAGATGGGGAAAAAGAAATCATATTGCAGACATTTTTCTAAGGTTGTAATTTTTAACTCAAATGCATGTAACTTAAATGTCTGCAAAATGCTTCCGCCAAAATGTTGATACTGCATTTAAAAACCACAAGGGATACCATTTTCAAAGGTTATACAGTTATACTGTCAAATCAAGGGTATACAGTACATCTAGTTAGAATATTGTAATTAGTGAACATGTCGTGGTTAAATTATTCTGAAAATTTTACCTGGCCTAAGGTAAAGACCTTATAATTTATATCACAAATATACATGATACAATAATGAACTTTTATTACAGATTATGTATTCCATTATTCTTTTCTAACTATGAGAACTGTCAGTCATTTTAGTAGTCATATTCTATGGTCATAGCTACACACTAAATATTTCACTAACTAAAAATTCATGATTTTGTTCAAATTCACATTTCCCGTTTGGTTTCATTCACATATTTTGATAAAACAAGGTATATTCATTTGCAAATATCATGGCAATAATTCTGTTTTCTAAACTGTTACATCTAAAAACCAACTATTTTATACATCATTAAGTTATCTCTTTACATTCTAATTGGTGAAGGACCTTTGAATATAGTCCCCTTAATGTTTTATTACATTAAAATATTATAATAATTCTTAAAACTAATTTGTAAAAACACTCGGGCAAATAATAGAAACAGTATAATAAAAATCCAGCATAAATATAGTTAGGCTGCTGGTACAAAAATATTTTTATACATAATTTCTGAAATCTAATTAAGTATGAAATATGAAAATCTAATTATATTTCCTTGTTAATATTTTTGTTGGACACTGGGCTGGTTTTGCATGTGAAATATTTTGTAATCTCTAGTTTGTTAATATTATTTTAATTTCCTATGGAGTTACAGTTTTTATCAAGAACTTTAAAAATATTTATATTCTTTAAAAGAGTAATTTTGTTCCTAGTATGAAATCCTAAGTAAATAATTAGACATATTATTGTAAGAGATATATTTCACAGTATATTATTTGCAAATGTAATTGGAATATCCCATTATTTGTAAGAGTAATTATAAAATGTGTATACATATATATTTTTCCAAAATAGAGACATGTGTCAACAAAAAATTGCTCAACCACCATTTTGAATACTGGGTTAAATAATGGTAATAATCTTAAAGAACATTAGGGATCAGGGATTTACACAAAATATAATATTAAGGGTAAAGGCAAAAGAAGAAATATACATTTCAGATGGCTCCAAGCATGCATATGTAAAAAATACACTGTGTTAGATCTAGGCCTGTGCCTGTACTCCCAGCTCCTAAGGAGGCCAAGGTAGGAGGTAGAGCCCAAAGTCTAACAACAGCCTGGGCAACATAGGAGAACAGTACCAAAAAAACAAAAACAAATTAAAAAAACAGCAAACCAAAACAATGACAAAATATATTGTGTTGTGCATATGTTGTATGTATCTATATTTTATATATATATAAAATATAGAGAGATATATAAAATGTTGTATATATGTTTGTTTATATATATATATTTTATATAAATATACATGCATTCAAAGAAATATATTGAGGACATGTACAAATGCATTTGCAAAGATCTATGTAAATTTGGTTATAATCTATAATTCCCACACAGGTATGTAATTTTACTGTAAGAGGCCCTCATCTGGATGATTCTTTCAAAACAAAAGTTGCAAACATCATTAGTAAAGTAACTAACCAGGAATTGTGCCCTCCCCATTTTCTATATGGTACTATACAACCCATTTTCCACCTTCTCCCTTCCCTATCGGACACCTCCTCCTACCTCAAACTTATGCCTTTTCCCCTGGCTCTTCTGGACTTTGTGATTTTTATTCAACATGCCAGACAAGTGGGAGCCACGCTGGTCATTCTCTCTGCTTGGAACTCTCTCCACCTGAGAGCCACTGGATACACTCCCTCCTTACCTCCATGACTTTCCTCCTCACTACCTTCTTGCATTGACAAGAATGACACATTGTCCATGAGGACTCCTGTCTACCCTTTTTACAATATATCTGGCTTATTAGTTGCTTATTAAAAATTCATTAAATGAATGAATCGTACTCAGAAATATTTTTCATTATTAACATATTGTCATCAGTAACAGGATTGCTGAAAATTTGGAAAAAGCGCAAATGTATTTCCTCTCTAAGAATTTTTAGTTATTAATATTACTCATGTGGAATTAATCATGGTCTTTTCTACACTGAGAAAGTAATTTGTAAATTTGAGTAGAGGCTGTCAAATCAGTCTTACAATGGCAAAATTTTCAGTTTTCATATGTGCAGCATTTGAGGTGGTCAGACAAATTAGAGATAATCTAGTTTGGTCCTCTATTTATGAATAAGGCATTTAAGACAGTCAAGTTAGAAGGAGACTTAGCCAAAGACACATATGCAACTAGTGTTATTACTGAGCCAATACTACAGCTATGTCTACTAATTCTTGATCTAGCATTCACCACAATAATATAGAAAATTTCAAGTATTCTTCTGTGCATTTAATGATACATTAAGTACCTCAATATAATAAATAGCATTTATGCAAATACCTCCTTAAATGTCAAGTAGGCATTTGAAAAACAAAAACTTGTATAAAGGAAAACGATCTGCCTTAATGAAAACAGTAACTAACCTTGCTTTTTTCTGACAGGGATTTAAAAAAAATTGCCTTAGCATGTTTTGATTAGTACCACAAAAGAATTTTTATTATACTTAATGTATAGAAGCAACATCTCCACCCCATGCCCAATTTAATGCCTTAAACTATGTTAACTGACCAAAGAGAGAAACTCAAGATGTCTAAAGGCTTCAGAGAAAACAGGGTGGGGGTGAAGCTTTTTCACTGGAGGAAAATTTTGCCAAGGTGTTTCCACCTCATTGTACCCTGAGTGATCTAAATTAACTGTGTCTCTCTAAACAGTTCATCTCGACTAAATACTCATACAGTACGCCAACCATGCTGAAGATGTTTGCACACTATGGAACAGAAGACAACCTGTCACGTGTGAGGACTTAATGCCACTGAGGGAGCTGTTCCCACAGCTTCACCTTTGAATAGCAGTGTCAGTGGTGAACAGGAGGACGTGTCATCCTGGGACAGTGTGTGGCATCTATCTTCTTGTGTGGAGAAAAATTACATTATTCCTTTCAGGTATCCAGGGTTAAATTGGTGGTGCAAATATATATACCTCTTTTATCTTTTATTCATTTTAATCATAATATTATAAGTTACACTTTATTGAATGCAAATGAAAGGCCTGGTACAGGTCAATAATGAATGTAAGTACTTTATTTTTTACATTTTACTTTCTATAGAACTACTTCATAGCTTCTCTTTTGATGATGCAATTTTGGTTTTTGTTTTGTTTTGTCTTTTTATTTAATGAATTGGCTTCTTTCATAAGAATGAGAGGAGAATAGTAGTTACCAGAGGCTGCGGAGTACAGTAGAGAGGGAGGAATGGGGAAAGTTTGTTTGATGGGCACTAAATTCTAGTTAGCTAGGAGAAACAAGTTCTGGTGTGGTATTGCCCAGCAGGGTGACTATAGATAAT
The DNA here is from genome assembly GCA_004027185.1 of Glis glis. Lineage (NCBI taxonomy): Eukaryota > Metazoa > Chordata > Mammalia > Rodentia > Gliridae > Glis > Glis glis. The sequence goes on from PVJS01002858.1 coordinate 72,941, forward strand.
AATAGTGTACTTTATATTTCAAAAAGGCTAGAAGAAAGGATTTTGAATGCTTTCACCACAAATAAATAATGAAAGTATGAGGATATAAATATGCTTACCCTGATTTGAACACATCTGAACAATGTACCCATGCATAGAAACCTCACAAGGTACTCCATAATTATGTATAATTTTATATGCCAATTAAATAAAGAAAAATTAAAAATTAAAAAGACCTAAAGACACACTCAAGTCAATAAGATGTAAATTTAAATCTAATTAAGATAGTTCTTAGTCTAATAGTTTCTTCTAATTTGAACATGTCAAATCACCTATAAAAATTTTTCTAGAAACATCCATTGACATCCACATACCTTATAATAAGTTTTACCTCTCTCTCTGAAGTCATTACCGATATTTTATAGTTCACCTTCAAAGTTTAAAAGTCCAACTATCTATCCTCCTTTTAAAGTTTCAGAAGTAATTCATTTCTTACTTGTGATATGCAAAGCATAACATTATTTTTAATAATGAAAAGTAAAAATGTAAATGAGAATAAAAGTTAACAACTTAAAATTTCATTTTATCAGATGAAGTTAGAATTGCAATAATGTTCCATTTTTAGACTATTATAACCTTTAATTAATATTCTGGATACATAATAGAGATTATGGAGTGATAATCTGGCAGCTAGAAAATTTATTTTACTCCTAACCCTTAGTTTACATGTTAAGAGGATATGCTCATGAGAAAATGCTAATATTTCAAATAAGAACATAATTATCATAGCAAAAAGATTAGTGAAAGAGACCACAGTGACATTCTGGGCTCAAAAATTCCAAGAATTCTTTGTTCACTGCTCAAAAGGTTTCAAATTATTTAATCACAGAACATTCCTGGAGGAGATGATTAAACTTTCATGCAGCCTTGGGAACAAAAATACATCTTATTTTACCCTATTTTGTTAAACACTATCAGCAACTGTAGATTCGAAGTTTAAAATCATATATTATTTCTCTATTCCAAATCCATTTTGTTATGTTAGGAGCCTCTTCCCCAAATCACCCAGACTTTGTTTCTCCTAGACAATATAATTAATATGTTACCTATAATTTGCTTCTAATTTACTTGAGGGAGGCATGAAGTAGTTTGTTTCCTTAGTACCATAAGTATCCCTTTATAATTATGTTTATACTCTTAATTAATTAATTAATTAATTAATCCAAGTAATTAATTAATTAATTAATTAATCCAAGTAATTGTCAAATACTGTTTACTATTTGGGAACAATCTCCAATCTTGTCGCATCTGCTCATACTGACCACCCCATGAATTCTGGCCTTTATCACTTGACATGGGGGTTGTGGACTCACATTGGCCTTTTTATATTACTTTTCCCCTTCTATAATTTGTGTAGTCACAGAAAAGGTTTTCTTAAATGCCGACATTAGTTATGCTCCTCCCCACATGTTTTCAGTGGATTCTTACTGATGATTAAAAATACTAAATTCTCAGGTTAACATCCAAGATTCTGAACAATTTGATTTCAATGTTTTTTGCTTTTCTGCTGAAGTTAGTAATTTTTTAAAATAAGCCTTTTACTTTAGAATATATATATTTTTTTCTTTTTTTGGGGGGTGGTACTGGGGATTGAATCCAGGGGCATTATACCTCTAAGTTATACCCCCAGCCCAATTTTATTTTTTATTTTGAAACAGTCTCACTAAGTTGTTGAAGCTGGCTGTGAACCTGTGATCCTCCTGTCTCAGCCTCCCAAGTAATGAGATTAGAAGTGTGTACTACCATGCCCGAATTAGAATACTTTTAAATTTTCAGAAAAATTGAGAAGATACTACAGAAAGTTCCAAGTACCTCACACCTGGTTGCCTCTATTATTAACATTTTTATATTTCTAGGGCACATTTGTCTGAACTCATAAACCAGTGTTGATTCCTCATTATTAAGAAAGTTCACACTTTATTCAGATTTCCTTATTACCTTATATTCTTTTTATGTTAGAACATCCCATCAAGATGCTCACTCCTTGATTTTCTAATCTACATAAAAAGAATATAATTTCCTCCTATAACCCCCCTATCTGTAGATAGGATACATTCTCACCCTACCTAATTTTTATAGTGAACTGTCATGCATTCATTGACATTCACATGTTAGGTCTAGTGTGGTTTATAGATTTGTGTGTGACATTACCCAAACATCGAACTAGAGATTGTTCCAAAAGTTTTGAATAACACAAACATCTATTGGAGTAAAGTAAGCAGAAATAAATCAGGAATTGGGTTTGTTTGGGGCATAATTCTGCTTTATAGTTTAGTACAAATAAACTATAAACTGAGTGCTTTATAGTTTAGTACAAATAATTGTTGAATAGGTTATTGAAAACTACATTTAAGAAGATAGAAAAGAACGTATGCCTCTTTGAAGAATCAGTAATGTTTCATAAATCAGTATAATTATTACTAATAGATTTTTACCTTGTCCAATATTTTTAATAGATAATGCATTAAGAGTATAAACATAATTATAAAGGGATACTTATGGTACTAAGGAAACAAACTACTTCATGCCTCCCTCAAGTAAATTAGAAGCAAATTATAGGTAACATATTAATTACTACCTATCATATCTTTTCATCTTTGCAAATAGTAATAAGGACTTTCATAGCAACACACTATTGACTAAATTGGAATTTCAGAATTACAGTGAATCAAAACAAATAAAAATCTGACTTCTTTTTAAAGTTACTCATGATGCAGATAAATCCCCCTACGGTAGAATTAAAGACTGTGTTGTATTATTAAAATGAATTTGAGTAGTTTGGCATTATTGAACTGACATCAGAGAAAAACTGGTTACATCTGAAGAAAATAATAGCAATCCACTCAAATGCTGATGATTCTAACAAATGTATCAAGTTTTCAAATAAAATAATGATATACCTAAGTAACAAATATACTGAAATGAATTTACATGTTTATATTTACAACTCCGAAGTCCAAAAACTAATGAAGTAGAATACTTACTTAATCTCTATTCGAAAAAAGCAGAATGCATACTCATAACATCAAAGAAATAACTTGCCTATCGCTTTTAAAAATCTGTTTCACTCTTTTCGACATTCATTTTTTAAATGGTGGTTAAGAAAATATTGTTATGTAAACGCAAAAATAATTAAGTTGACAAATAATGGGGTTTTGAGTATTCTTATGCTACTAAGTTTATGTGAAAATTTATTATTACATATTTTTTAAACATTTTGTAGTTTTAAGAAAAAGTCCCTAGCAACCTGGTATAATTCCTAGGAAAATTAACAGTGCATTTGGGAAGGTAATGATATTCTGTTTAAAGTAGACTAGCTGCAATTTAATTTTTGTTTGTGTAGTACTGGAGATTGAACCCAGGGCCACTCTACTTCTGAACTATACCCCCAGCCCTTTTTATTTCTTATTTTGAAACAGTCTCGCCAAGAGCCTTGCTAAATTGCTGAGGCTAGCTTCAAAGCTGTGATCTTCTGGCTCAGCCCCCCAAGCACCAGGATTACATGTGTGTGCCACAGTGTCCAGCTGTAATTTAAAAAAAATTTTAAAAGCTTTTGACATTTAAATTTTGAAGATAAATACATGTGTATACAAAAAATCATGCATATTTCATATATGTGTGCATATGTGTGAGTGTAAAGTAGAAAATCTGTTTAGTAATCAAACATATAGGCATTTAGAATTACAGTTCATAAAAACAAATAGGAGAGATTTATTTCCTAGCCTCTGAGGTTTAATGTGGCTGAGTTTACATAAGGAAGGTTTGTGCAGAAATGGAGTGCTGTTGTCCTCAGTAAAGTGCAAGGAAGAAACCTGGAAAACTCTGGCCTCTGGAGAGTTCTTCCTTTAACGTTTTAATTTTAAATATATGTTGTCCTTAAACTCCAGGGGATCTCACATCATGCACTGTAAGGTACACTTAACCCTCTCTCTATAGAAACGATTCCATAAGTGAGTCTTTTCTGCCGTTCCTTTTTTTAGCAATGTTTTATTAGCCCTTTTGGCAAATCATTCATTTCTACTATTATTTTTACCACATCTCTATTGCTCCAGACGGACTAACTCAAACTGATGGTTTTTAAAACCAGTATACATATCTGGTTAACAAATACATGAACACTACTATCTGGTTATTCAAAGGGAACTATTTCATTGTAAATATGCCTCCTGGGTCCAGGAATAGGAAGGGTCGTTCCTGAGTCCTGTGACATCTTTATCAGCCTTTCCTAAGGTTCTATATTGCATTTACTCACAGGATAAGCTTGTATTTTAGTTACTTGTCTCCTGTGTTTCATATTGTCAATTTGATTCACTATTTTTCTGAATGTGTCAGTTTACTGCTTGCCCTTTTTTGTACATACTTTATAATCCAATATTAGGTATAGACACTCAAAATGTAACTCAAGTTTATTCATCCCTCCCTCGGTATCACCCTGTATTCTGAGTGTCTGCAGCATCACGTATTTCAAGTAGAGCAACGACGTGTTTCAAAATGGGTCGTCCTCACTTTTCACATGGCTCCTTTCTCTCTCCATCCATTCCTGTTGAATCATTTGCTTTCTTTGTCTATCATTTTTGTCTGCCAACTCTCTTCAACAGCCCAATAGTAAAACCTCTTGGAAGTTCTGAATACTGAAAAAAATTATGACAATCTTTTCTCTCTCTCTACCAATAAGTTCACGTCTTTATTGTCCAAATATGGTCATCTCTTAAGAGTTTCATCAAAACTGTATTCGAGGTAAGGGTTTCATCTCTACTATAAGTGAAAAATGATGAGAAATCAACTTTGGTCATTATCAACAAACATAAATAAATGGTACCTGGTATTGCATAATCTTTCTATTGAGTTATATTTATTGCTTAGAATAATTTCAATAAAAAACTATTGGGCACAGCAATTATGATATACACATTTAAAAGTAGTAAATACATCACTGGCTTTTTGAAACGATGAATGGTCAGTTTGGCCATTGGGCTCTTTTCATTTCCATGCCCCCCTCTGGTCTATCATTAATTGATTATTCTAAAACAAAGTTCCGCTCAAGGAACCCCACTCAAAATCAGGTTTTTAACTACATACAGAATCAGATGTCAATCCCTTAGCATAGCATATAAAAAAGGCCTTTCATAGTCTGACCTAACCTATTCCTTTGTTGCAATTCATTTTCATTATAACTCTACACCCCATATTACAATTGAAATATTTGTATTTATTTTCCATTTCTGAATTATACTATAACTTGCCACATTTCTAATTTTTTCCCTTTTTTTGCGGTACTGGGGGTTGAACCTAGGGGTATTCTACCTCCAGGCTACACCCCCAGCCCTATTTTTATTCTTTATTTTGAAACAGAGTCTCACTAAGTTGCAGAGGCCCTCACTAAGTAGCTGAGGCTGGCCACGAACCTGCAAACCTCCTGTCTCAGCCTCCCAAGTACTGGGATTACAAGCGTGCACCACCACACCCAGCTTCTAATTTTTTTAATGATGAGATTATCCCACCTTCAAATAGTCAATTCATCTTCATATGGAAATCTGACTTTACTCTTAAGACCTTATTAAAGGCTCACCAAGTTTGTGAAGTTATTCTTCATTCATTTCTCTTATAGAATAAATTTTATTTATGCACATAGTATTCACCTAATGGAATAACAGCTAAATGGATAGACGGTTGATATTTTCAAGACTAAACATTTTGAAGGTAAAGTGTAACATACATGAGTGCTGAAGAAATATGCACTGAATTATTTATTTAGGTATTAATGATAATAAGATCTGCACCTGAGTCACAATAATTCATCATGAGTAAACAAAAATTCTGATTTATATTTACCTAAGATATAATTGTCTATTGTTTTCTAACAGTATGTAGTAATGCTTGCATAAGTCACAAAGTTATTCCATTTACTTTAAAAATTTCTAAGGATATTTGCCATCTTCCCTTAAGTTTTAAAATACTGTTGGCTTGTATGGGTAAAAAGTCAGGTGTCTATGTAAAGGCAATTATGTAATAAGTATAGTAATTAAAATTAGCAAGGAAATGACTCAGGACAAAGACAGAACAGGAAAATTTTATCTTCCAGTATGAATTTAAAAACCTCAAAGAAAATAAAATTCAGAGAAGACAAATCAATTTTCATAAAATATATATTTTGTTTCAAAAATAAACTAAATATTAGAGATGAGGGTGCAGTTGGTCTGCAAATCCCACAAGTGATTCTCAAAATGATCCTATGCTGTGAATAACACTTAAATGTGCCAAGGTAATGTTTTAGCTTCCTAAAATAAATATTTATCATTTTAAAATTGTTATGGGGTAATAGATTATTTTTTCTGCCTTCAGTCTGAAATCCTAATTCTACTTTGCATAATTCTATTTATTTCATAGGCTACTGGATTAAATAATTTATTTTGGTGTTTTTTTTTTCATTATACTACTGCTTGAATCATCATTATTATACCATTGTTAAGAATTTAAAGAGAAAGCCATAACAAGCAAATTAAATACAAGTCTACATATTTCTTGTCCATAAATTCAAAATAAAATAATCACTCACTTGGTAGTAAAAGTTGAACTGCACTGACACAGGCTATTTATATTATTCATTTATCCAATCCCATTTAGTGTGAATATTCAGATTTTTCCCTACAAAACTGTTAATGTGTTTGATTTTGCATACTGCCACAGATTCCAGTGAGGATGTTACATAATGTGTATGGATGCATCATATAAACTTTTTGGATCTTAGAAGATCCAAAAAGTTCTTAATTCTGGAAAATATACTATTCTAAGAATTGTAGGCCTATATATCATATCATTAGCATTCCAAATTTGATGAAACTTATGAGATAGAAAAATAAAGGAAGAATTAATTATAATATGTTAATATATTTGGTTTTATATATTACTGGTTCCTATTTCTTATTTTATTTTGCCAACTATAAATATAAAATAATGGCCACATCTGTTTTGACAGATGTGAGCCTCATGATAGAATCTTGGTAATATCCAAAGCCTCTTTGACTTTTCACATATTTGAGTCTCATTTAGATAAAAGTACATACATGAAACAAAAGACTGATGAACTTTGCCTTGCACTTGATAGGGAAGATTTTGAGATACTTATTAGGAGCTCCTAATAGTTATTTTTCTCTTACCGCCACATTGCTATTTATCTTTTCTTTTTTTTTTTATTGTTGCATTGTAATTATACATTTAATAGGTGTTAGGCTATAAGAGTCATACATGCACACATTGCCCGATTTGCCCTCCCTCAAATCCCACCCCGTTCCCTCCCCGTTCCCTCCCTTTAGTGCTTTGCACAGTGATTTGAGTTTTATAAGTTTGGATGTATACCTCCTGCGTTTTAGTGTGTTACCCTC
>PVJS01002859.1:0-12405 GCA_004027185.1 Glis glis
CTTTTACCCATTCCCTTTCAACAGTGTGGTATTCAGTCTCCACGTGTTTATGAGGTTTCTCTGGGTCTTCTTAAAGTTGATTTCTAGTTTCCTTCCATTATGATCTGAAAAGATACAGGGGATTATGTCACATTCTTTTAGCTTGCTAATACTCACTTTGTGGCCTAGGATATGGTCTATTTTAGAGAAAGTTCCATGAGCAGCTGAAAAAATGTGAATTCAGCTGTATTTGGGTGGAATATTCTGTATGTGTCAACTAGGTCCATTTGGTTAATGGTGTTCCTTAGGTCTGAGGCATCTTTACTGACCATTTGTCTTGAAGATCTATCTAGTGGTGGGAGAGGTGTGTTAAAGTCTCCCAATATTATTGTATTGGGATCTATGTGTGATTTAATGACACGAAGAGTTTCTTTTATGAAAGTGTTTGCCCCTATGTGTGGGGCATAAATGTTGGCTATTGTTATATCCTCTTGCTGGATTGTTCCTTTTACCAGTATGAAATGACCTTCTTTGTCTCTTCTGATAAGTTTAGGTTGGAAGTCTAATTTGTCTGATATCATAATTGCTACTCCTGCTTGATTTCCAGTTCCATTAGCGTGGATTACCTTGCTCCATCCCTTCACCTTTAGTTTGTGCGTATCTTTACTTGTAAGGTATGTTTCTTGCAGGAAGCATACAGATGGATTGTGATTTTTAATCCATTTTGCCACCTTATATCTTTTGATTGGGGAGTTGAGGCCATTTATATTCAGCGTGATTACTGAGAGATGGGTTTTCATTCCTAACATGTTGAGTTTTAATTTCTGTTTGAGGTAGTGTTTGTTCTTTGCCTAGTTGTTTGTTTGATGGAAATCACTGTCTCTGGTTCTGGCGTTTCCTTGTTATTTCTTCTTTGTAATTAATCTCTTTGAGCATTTTCTCTAGTGCTGATTTGGAAGACATAAAGTCTTTCAGCTTCTGTTTGTCATGGAAGGTTTTCATTTCTCCACCTAATTTGATAGATATCTTTGCTGGGTAGACAAATCTTGGCTGGAGGTTGTTTTCTTTCAGAGTTTGGAATATGTCGCTCCAGGCCTTCTTGGCTTTCATGACTTGGTTTGGAAGGTCGGGAGTGATTCTTATTGGTTTGCCTCTGAATGTTACTTGCTCTTTTGCTCTCACTGCCTTTAAGATTCTCTCCTTGGCCTCTACATTAGTCAGTTTGATTATTATGTGGCATGGTGAACCTCTTCTCTGATACTGTCTATTGGGAGTTCTATATGTTTCCTGTACCTGTGTATTGACCTCTCTTTGTATGTTTGGAAAATATTCTAATATTACTTCTCTGAATAGATTATTGATTCCTTTAGTTTCAACTTCTAATCCCTCTTCTATGCCTGTTATCTTAGGTTTGCTCTTTTAAGATTGGCTGAGATCTCTTCAATGCCCAATTCATGCTGTCAAATTGTTTTTTCTAATTTATATACTATGTGTTCATTTTTGGAGAGGTCATCTTCTAAGAGTGAGATTCTTTTTTCCATGTGGTCTAGTCTATTGTTGATGGTCTGTATGATGCCTTCATTTCAATTATTGGATGCTTCACCTCATTCAGAGCTTCTTTTTGATTCCTGCTTATTTGATCCTTCATTTCTATAAGGCTCTCTCTTAATTCTTTTCTGAAATCCTGTATCATTTCCTCTATTGAAGTTCTGAATTGTCCTTCTGGCAATCTTTGCACTTCTGAGTTGGCGGGTTCTGTTGTTGTGGGATTGTGGGGGCTCATTGTTTCTTTGTTATTCTTCCTTTTCATGATTTCAGGTTTCTTGTGTTTATACCTTTGTTGCTTTTGGTAGTTCTCTCTCTCTCACTCTGTAGGTGTCCTATGTCTAATCCCTCTCCCTTTATGGTTTCTTATCCTGGAGGTAGATAGTTGCTACTATATGAGCCTTGAAGGTGAATAGCCTTTCCTGAATGTTTATTCTCACTTGCTTGGTATAATGTCAATTTCCAGGCCCAATTCTTGGTCTCTTTCAGTGATTGGGACCCTTGCCTGGTGCCTCTCACTACCTGTGCTAGCGACCAGTGCCGCTATTGCCCTTCTCACTGCAAGTGTGGGTCTCTGTGGTCTCTACTTGGGCTGTCCCTATGTCTCTCTCTATCTACACCTATGGCAGGTGTCACTAGCAGGGGGCCCTGGGCTTGTGTCTCTCTTTGCCTACAGAAGCAGTGGGTGTCACCTTGCCCCGATCTGTGCAAACACAGAACTCCACGTTTTCCACAGAGAGGGCTGGTTTGGTCCAATTTTCCCCAGGTACCACAGCTGTATGTCCTGTGGTGCTCCCCAGGGACTCTACAAGGGTGCTGCAACCCACAGGCTCCAAGTCTGTCCCACTCAAATGTCGCCAGCGACTGTCTGCTTATCCACGCATCTACCACATTCCACAGCAGACCCCACTCCCACCTCCCCGGGGCAATCCGCACTGTCCCAGACCCCGCGAATCCCTGTGGCCGCGCTGGGTGGTCTCCCCCTGGGGTGGCTCATGGATTTACAGTCTCATTGAGCACTGCCCTTAATCTCAGGGTGGGGGGTGGGCTCAGTCACTGCTGCAGGTTCTGGTCAGGCCTCTGGTTCCTGGGGACTCTGCCGAGTATGGATCGAACTGCTGCTGGCACCCATCGCTGATGCTCTGCAGTGCTGGTTTTAGAGGGGTCCCTGGCTTCCTTGTTGGTGGCCTGCAGAAGCCGCAATGACGGTTGCTGTCGGCACAGTCTGATCAAGATGGCTCTGCCAACACAGCAGTTTGGGTCTGTGTCGCGTGTGGAACAAGTCGCTGCTCGCCTTCACTGCTGCTATTCTGCAGCTGATGGATGCACAGCAGGTCGCTGGCATCTCTGTTGGTCTTGTGCAGGGGCCACAATGCTGGTAGCCGCTGGCAAAGTCCTGCCAAGATGGCGCTGCTGCAGCAGCTGTAGCCGCCGCCGTTTGGTGTCTTGAGTGTGGAGAAACCGCTGCTTGCTTTCGTCTCTGCTGATCTGCAGTTGAACTCACCACAGGTCTCTGGCTTCTCTGCTGGCAGCGTGTGGAAGCCGCAATGCCGGGAGCGGCTGGCGTGGTCTGGCCAAGATGGCGCCGCCACCATCCCTTAGGTAATGCGCTTGGAGCTTTTTACTTCCCTTTGCCTTGTCTTCTGGCTTTGACTCCATCACGTTTCAAACTTTTTGTTGTTTACTTCAAGTTTTTGTTGCTTTTCTTCTCCTGTGGAGAAGTTGCTTTCACAGCAATTGAGATCCAAGTCTCAGAGAGATCATAGCATAGTATCTCCCTTGGTCACCATCTTGGATCCTCCTATCTTTATTCTTTAAAGACATTTCTATTGTACATAAAATAATTTGGAATTTTCAGTATTTTCCAGTTTGCTAACTTTCAAATATTCTGATGAAAAGTCAGAAGTTATTCACATGATTGTTCCTCTGTATAAAATATGTCCTTTTTATCTGACTGATTTTAAGATTGTGTCTACATCAGTTGTCTGTGTATACATCCTGCTCAGAGTTCACACAGATGCTGGAATCAATATATGTAAATACACACACACACACACACACACACACACACACAAGTATATTTCTCTAACTTTGGAAATTCCTTAACTGTTATATACTGAAATATATTTGCATATTTTCTCATTCCATCATCCACTATTCTTCTAAAATGTATGTTACACTTTGTGTTATAGTCCCTTGAGTTTCTAAGTTTTGAATAATTTATATCAATTTTTCTCTCTGTTCCTCAGATTGGTTGACTTTTATTGAGTTACCTTCAAGTTTACTATTTTCTCTCTTAATTTTATTATGCTATTAAAAACATTGTTTTTTCAGATATCATATTTTTACTTCTAAAATTTCTATTGTACATTTTTCTCTATCAATATTTTTAACATTTTTTCATTGTGAACACTTTATATTTTTTACTCCACTGAGCACAGTTTGAAAAAAAATCTTTCCTTGCAATTTCCAAAATCTGAGTTATCACAGGGTTGTTCTTAATTAGTCACCTTTTCTAATGATAATAGGGCACATTTCTTGGTTCAAAATACATTAAGTAAATTTGTGTTTTACTCTGGGCATTGTTAAAATTTTCTTATGTAGACTCTGATAGTCCTTCAAAGACTGCCTATATGTTAGTGTTCATAAACTGTTAATTTGGGTGGACTAAAATAGTTAACTCTGCTCTTTGGTGAAAATTCACACACACACACACGCGCACGCACACACACACACACACACACACACACACACAACCTGATTACTTTAACTGATTATATCTTACTCCTATATGTCTGCGGATCAAAAAAGTTTATTTAGAGTTTTTGTTTGGAGGGTCTCACATTATGCCTTCCCATTTTAGTTTTTGTATTTGCACCCAAATCTTCTGTTTTGAAATTAATGCCATATGGATTCTGGTTTTAACAGGCTGAGTTCAACCACCCAGCATGGAACAGAATTCAATATACCCTCCAGTTGAAAACCATAAAAAAGAAAGCTCACCTTGAAATATTTCTATTTTGGCTCCTTTCAGAATATTCTTATTTTTGTTCACTTACCAGCATTTACTGATCATGTTATTTTCTCATAATATATAGTTGCTATCTATGATAGAGTGAGAAATGGTAGATTATTCAGTTTTATTGAAAATTAAAATATTGACAATTTTTACAACTATTTCCTACATTTCATAGGTTATTTTGTTGCAAATGACAAGATTTTCTTTTCTTTTTAAGGCTGAATAGTATTTCATTGTGTATATATACCATATGTTTTGTTTTGTTTTGTTTTGTTTTGTTTTGTTTTTGCGGTACCGGGGATTGAACCCGGGGCATTCTACCTCCGCGCTACACCCCCGGCCCTATTTTTTATACTTTATTTTGAAACTGGGTCTCACAAAGTTGCGGAGGGCCTCACTAAGTGGAGAGAGAGAGAGAGAGAGAGAGAGAGCTGAGGCTGGCCGCGAACCCGGATCCTTAGGTCTCCGCCTCCCAAAGTACTGGGATTACAAGCGTGCACCATCATGCCCGGCAACCATATGTTTTTTATTCATCCATTGATGCATGTTTAGGTTGGTTTCATAGCTTGGCTATTTTAAACAGTACTTCAGTGAACATAAGAGTGCATGTGTCTCTTTGACTCACTAATTTCAGTTACTTAGGATATATATCTAGAAGTAGGAATATTAAATTATTTCAGCTCAGACCATGAACACAAATGAACTCAGAATGGACTAAAGATGTAAACACAGCCAGGCGTGGTGGCGCACCCTTTTAATCCCAGTACTTGGGAGCCTGAGACCATAGTATCGCAGGTTCACCACCAGCCTCAGCTATTTAGTGAGGCCCTCCGCAACTTAGTGAGACCCTGTTTCAAAATAAAGAATAAAAAATAGGGCTGGGGGTGTAGCTCGGAGGTAGAGTGCCTCTGGGTTCAATCCCCAGTACCACAAAAAGAAAAAAATTTAAATATAAGATGTACAACTATAAAACTACCAGAAGAACACAAAGGAAAAGCACTTCTTTAGTCCTTGGCAATGATTTTTTGGATATGACTTCAAATGCACAGACAGGAAAAGCAAAAACAGACAAGGGGGATTGCATCCAATAAAGAGTTTCTTCAGAGGAAAGGAAACAGCACAGTGAAAAGATAACCTGTTAAATGGGAGAAATACTTGCAAATAATAAATACAAAAAGGGATTAAAATTTAAAATATCTAAGAAACTCAATTTGGCAGCAATAAAAAAAAGCCCAATTAAAAATGGGAAAAGGACCTGAATATACATTTCTGAAAAGAAGATGTACAAACAGCCAATGAGTATACAAAAAATGCTCCCAAAACATTTAGCGTCAGGGAAATGCATATTAAAGGCACAGCAAGACATCACGTCATACCTGTTTAGAATGCCCATTATCAAAAAGACAAAAGATAGCGAGTGCTGGAAAAGATATGTACACTAATTTTGGGAATGCAAATTAGGACAGCCATTATGGAAAACAGTAGAATTTCCTTCAAAATTTGAAACGCTTATTTTTTATAAGTGTTTCAAACTTTGTGTAACTATGCTATGTATAACTCACATAGCAAATCCAATGACCTGTTTATTTTGCTGAAGTCCAAAATTTATTTTCTGTACCCATGAGTACTAAGGTATAGACAATAAAATATAAAGGAAGAAAAAGCCAGGCATGGTGGTGTATGCCTGCCTGTAATCTCAATACTTGGGAGGTTGAAACAGGAGGATCGCAGGTTCAAGGACAGTAGTGAGACTCTCATAAACCTATCGAGACCCTATTTCCAAATAAAAGTAATATAAGGCTGGGGGCTATAGCTCAGAGGTAGAATGCCCTGGGGTTCAATCCCTAGTACCACAGAATAAATAAAGTAAAAACTGAAGGAAGAAATGAATGCTTTAATAATTTTTCAAGAATTATGCAAACAGATTCTTATAAAGATAATTTTGAACACATTTTGTTAGCATAGCATTATGATTACAATGTACCCCCTGCATAAATTCCATGTTCTATAAAGCATGGCATGAAATAGAAGTTTGAATGGCAACTCACTGGTTAATTGTTTGATTTCAAGCTTAACAGACGCACTTCACATACATTTTAATAATGTGTTCTTTAGCTTCCTATCCCCAAGACACTGGCAAATAAAGGTGGTACCTGCCAAAGGCAGCTGTTAAAACAAACAGCTGTTGTTTTTCCATCCCCTAATTTTTTGTTATTTTAACTATAAGTGGGATTCTGTGAACCCATCACATTTGGAGGAACTTTCTCTTTATTCTAAGAGCAAGAAGGCAAAAATGGAATTGTATGTTTCAAAGGTCTTCCAAATTACTGATGCCATTCAAGAAAATTGTAAGAAGTGAGCTGATTGGTGTTTATAAAAGCATCAGTTAGCAGAGCTTAATGATCAATATTTCAAAATTTCCATTCTAAGTCACAGTGAATGATTTTATGTCATATTAGTATTGTTGCAAGTCTTTTAAAGATGTATGGGGCCATAAAGTATGTCAAATGAGATGCAGGAGAAAAAAAATGTAGTCTGAAAAACAAGATGCTTGAAAGATACAGACCCTACACACAGTCTTAAATGGGTACATACCTACTTTCCCTCTACTTCTAAAATTAACTTTTAATCCTTCTTTCCTCCTCCTCCTCCTCCTCCTCCTCCTCCTCCTCCTCCTCCTCCTCCTCAATTACCTAGTAGTCGTTCATGTAGCTGCTGTTGTAAATTAGAGCACACATCTTTCAGCATTGATACAAAAGGTGAGAGTGGCTCATGATAAATAGACACTGTTGTTTCCCAGCTGATTCACTAATTAATACCTTTCTGTTCTTGGAAACTGCTGATTGGAATAGTCATAGCCATGAATCTTAGATGTGGATCTTCTGAAATTTTCATGTTAACATAAATGTCATCTAGAAGAGGTATGAGGAATTTCAAAACTCAAAAGACATTTCACAATAATGTTGGCCAATATTTTCACACTTATTGCTGTTTTGTGTGTCTTTATTGATGGGATAGAGTAGATTTTAGAAATGAAAGAGTTGTGGTTCTAACCTTAACAGGAAGAAAGATGAGGAAGTTAATTGAAGATATTCTAGGATGATGTTACAGAAGCAAGCTGGAATAAGGAATACTTGAGGACAGTCTAGTCACAAGATACTCAGGCTACTAGTTTTGAAGAGAACAGAATTTAAGAAAGACTTTTGGAATCAGTTGGGAGAAAAATTAGTACTAACTCATTCTGTGAATTTTTTTGTTTGCTTGTTTGTTTTGTTTTGGTACTGAGGATTAAAACAGGGGCGTTCTACCTCCAATGTACACCCCCAACCTTTTTTTAATTTTACTTTTTTTTTTTTTTTTGGCGGTACCGGGGAGTGAACCCAGGGGCATTTTACCTCCAGCTACACCCACAGCCCTATTTTTTATTCTTTACTTTGAAACAGGGTCTCACTAAGTTGCAGAGGGCCTCACTAAGTAGCTGAGGCTGACCAAGAACCCAGATCCTCCTGTCTCAGCCTCCCAAGTACTGGGATTACAAGCGTGCACCACTACGCCCGGCTTACTTTTTTTTTTGAAACACAGTCTTACTAAGTTCCTGAGAGCCTCGTTAAATTTCTGAGGCTGATTTTAAACCTGCAATCCTCCTCTCTCAGCCCTCCTAGTACAGGGATTACAGGTGTGTGCCACCATGCCTGGCTAGCTTCAGCTCTTTATATATAAGTGAAAAAATGTGTTTTGCTAATTTCATGTGAAAATTTCAATTTAAGTAACATAGTATTCAAAGAAAATTAACTTGTAAATATAATCACAGAGTTTACATTTTATTTTCCTATGTTTATTTGTTTACTGAAGCAGTTTACACAAAGTATAGCAGTTGCTGCAAAATGAATGCCACCTGTCTTTCAAAGCTTCTCAAGGGAGTTTACCTAGTGAAAGTGAGTATCCTTTAAAACTAGAAGATCTCTTAGAGAAGAGATGCAATTATGAATGATAAGAGATGAACTTCAAAGGGAGATAGAAGAGTGATGTTTACCTCTGGCCTATTTTTATCTACTGAGATCATAAATGAAACCAATAGGAAAATAGGCTTTATAATGTCTAAGAAAGGGATTTCGTGTATCATAGGACTTTTTCTTTTACTTAAGAAAACTAGATATTTCCTAAATATGTTTTTGCTTTAATATCTCAGAGCAAGAGGTATAGGGATGTTAGACACCACAGTAGGTGCACTAGATTAGACCATTTAGACTTATCACAGTATAGGCTGCTATTGTACAGTCTCAAAGTCCTCCAGAATTATCTTCTAGTTTGGACATTGCAAAAGAAAATCTGAGGCCCACCTGAATTTTCTTCCCTTACAGATGCAATTTTATTTTTTATTTTTTTTCTTATTTTTATTTATTTATTTATTTATTTTTGTGGTACCAGAGATTGAACCCAGGGGCGTTCTACCTCCACGCTACACTCCCGGCCCTATTTTTTTATACTTTATTTTGAAACCGGGTCTCACGAAGTTGCAGAGGGCCGCACTAGGTAGAGAGAGAGAGAGAGAGAGAAAGAGAGAGAGAGAGCTGAGGCTGGCCACGAACCCGGATCCTCTGATCCCTGCCTCCCAAAGTACTGGGATTACAAGCATGCGCCACCACGCCCAGCTGCAATTATATTTTTTAATCTGAAAAAATACAATACCTTAATTTTTTATTCTAGTAAACATATATTTATATATACATACCATAAAATTTACCATTTTTACCATTTTTCAGTGTACAGTGGCATTAATTACTTCACAAGGTTGTATGACCATCACCACTATTCCAAAAACTTTTTCAGTACTCCAAACAGCATCTGTATACCATTAAGCAATAATTCCCTATTTTCCACTGCCCCAACCGTTGATAACACCTAATCTACTTCTGTCTTTATGAGTTTCCCTATTCTAGATATTTAACATAAGTAGTATTATATATTTGTCCTTTTGTGTCTGGTTTATTTCATGTAACATAATGTTTTCAAGGTTCATCCATATTGTAGCATGTATTAAAATTTCATTTCTTTATATACCTGAAAAGTCTTCCCCTACATATAGAGACCACATTTTATTTATCTATTCATTTGTCGATGGGCACTTGGATTATTTCTTCCTTTGGGCTATTGCATTAGATCCATCTTCAAGACAAAAGGTCAGTAAAGATGCCTCAGACCTAAGGAACACTATAAACCAAATGGACCTAGTAGACACCTATACAGAATATTCCACCCAACTGCAGCTGAATTCACATTTTTTCTGCTGCCCATGGAACCTTCTCTAAAATATACCATATCCTAGGCCACAAAGTGAGTACTAGCAAGTTAAAAAAATGTGACATAATCCCCTGCATCTTCTCAGACCATAATGGAATGAAACTAGAAATCAACTATAAGAAGACCAGAGAAACCTCATAATCATGTTTAGATTGAATACCACACTGCTGAATGAGGAATGGGTAAAAGAAGAAATAAGGGGAGAAATTAAGAAATTCCTAGAAACAAATGAAAACAGAGAAACAACATATCAAAATCTCTGGGACACCCTGAAGGCAGTATTAAGAGGAAAATTCATAGCACTGAGTACCCACATAAGAAGAACAGAAAATCACCAAATAAATAACCTAATGCTACACCTCAAAGACCTTGAAAATCAGGAACAGTCTAATCCCAAAGCTAGTAGAAGACAGGAAATTATTAAAATCAGAGCAGAAATCATATAAAATAAAAAAAACAATACAAAAAAATCAACAAAACCAAAAGCTGGTTCCTTGAAAAAATAAGATAGATAAACCAATAGCCAACCTAACCAAAAGAAAGAGAGAATTAACCCAAATTACTAAAATAAGAGATGAAAAAGGAGATATTACCACTAACAGCATGGAAATCCAGAGGATCAGAAACTATTTTGAAAAACTACATTCCAACAAAATGGAAAACCTAGAAGAAATTGACAAATTTCTAGACACGTACAACCTTCCTAAGTTGAATAAAAAAAGATATAGAAAATTTAAATCAACCAATAACAATTAAAGATTGAAGCAGCAATAAAATGCCTACCATCAAAGAAAAGCCCAGGTCCAGATGGTTTCCCAAGTGAATTTTATAAAACCTTTGCAGAAGAACTAATCCCAATACTCCTCAATCTATTCTGTGAAATAGAAGAAACGGGACTCTCCCAAACATATTCTATGAAGCCAACATCAACCTAATACCAAAACCAAATAAAGACAGCTCAAGAAAAGAAAACTACAGATCTATATTGTTGATGAACTTAGATGCACAACTTCTAAACAAAATATTAGCACCGTGCATTCAAAACCACATCACGAAAATCATACATCATGACCAAGTCGGGTTCATCCCAGGGATACAAGGCTGATTCAACAAATGAAAAACAATCCATGTGATCCACCACATAAACAGAACTAAAGACAAAAATCACATGATCATTTCAATAGATGCTGAAAAAGCATTTGACAAAATCCAACACCCATTCATGATAAGAACACTGCAGAGAATTGGAATAGAAGGAACATACCTCAACATCATAAAGGCAATATACAATAGGACCACAGCCAACATCATACTGAATGAGGAAAAACTTCGAAAGTTCTCTTTAAAAACAGGAACAAGACAAGGATTTCCGCTGTCACCACTCCTATTCAATATGATACTTGAGACTCTAGCCAGAGCAATAAGGTAAGAGAAGGAAATAAAAGGAGTACAAATAGGAAAAGAGGAACTGAAACTATCTCTATTTGCAGATGACATGATATTGTACTTAGAAGATCCGACAAGCTCGGCCAAAAGGCTCATAGAACTGATCAACAAATTCAGCAAAGTGTCTGGATACAAAATCAATCTTAAAAAATCAGAAGCTTTTCTGTATGCCAACCATAAATCCACTGAAAAAGAAATCCAGAAGACATTTCCACTGACGATATCCCCCAAAACAATAAAATACCTGGGAATAAACCTAACCAAGGAGGTAAAAGACCTCTACAAGGAAAACTATAAAACATTGAGAAAAGAAATTGAAGAAGATCATAAAAGATAGAAAGATCTCCTATGCTCTTGGGTAGGCAGAATAAATATCAAAATGGCCATTCTTCCAAAAGTGCTCTACAGATTCAATGCAATACCCATTAAATTACCAAAGTCATTCTTCACTGACATAGAAAAATCTGTCCTTAAATTCATTTGGAACAACAAAAAATCCAGAATAGCCAAAGTAGTTCTCAGCAACAAGAACCATGCAGGGGGCATCACAATACCTGACTTCAAAGTATACTACAAGCCACAGTAATAAAAACAGCATGGTATTGGCACAAAGGCAGACACATAGACCAATGGAGCAGAATAAAAGTCTCTGAAACAAATGCACACACCTACCGCCAATTAATTTTTGACAAAGGGGCTAAAAATATCCACTGGAAAAAAGGTAGCCTCTTCAACAAATGGTGCTGATAAAACTGGCTAACCATATGCAGAAAAATAGAAATAAACCCCACTTTCTCACCTTATACAAGAGTCAATTCAAGATGGATCAAAGACCTGGAAATCAGACCAGAGACCTTGCAGCTATCTGAAGAGGGCATAGGTTCAACACTTCAACACAAAGGCACAGGTAAAGACTTCCTCAACAAGACCCCAAAAGCACAGGAAATTAAAATGAGGATCAATACGTGGGATTGCATTAAACTAAAGAGCTTTTGTGCAGCAAAGGAAACAATCAAGAACCTCAACAGAGAGCTGAAAGAATGGGAGATTTTTGCCAGATACTCCTCTGATAGAGGACTCATATCTAGAATATAAAGAGAACTTAAAAAACACCA
>PVJS01002859.1:12505-80463 GCA_004027185.1 Glis glis
AAGAAGAAACACAAATGGCCAATAAATGTATGAAAAAATGTTCAACATCATTAGCAATCAGAGAGATGCAAATCGAAACTACCCTGAGATTTCACCTAACCCCAATTAGAATGGCAATCATTAAAAACACAAACAATAAATGCTGGTGAGGATGTGGAGAAGTAGGAACTCTAATACACTGTTGGTAGGATTGCAAATTAGTGCAACCACTGTGGAAAACAGTGTGGAGGATCCTCAGAAGAATATGAATGAACCTACCATATGACCCAACAATACTACTTCTCGGCATCTACCCAAAAGAAGTGAAACTAAACTACCAGACTAATGCATATGTATCTATGTTTATAGCTGCACAATTCACAATTGCCAAACTTTGGAACCAGCCAAGGTGTCCATCGACAGATGAATGGATCACAAAATTATGGGATATGTACACAATGGAATTTTATGCAGCCATAAAGAAGAGCAAAATTGCATCATTTGCAGGGAAATGGAGGGCACTGGAGAACATTATGCTAAGTGAGATTAGTCAGTCACAAAGAGTGAAAAGTTGGATGTTCTCCCTAATATGTGGAAGCTAGGGAGAATGGGACTTAGAAGGGAACCCCAGGTAGAGAAGGAGAAAACTTTAGTTAAGCAAAGGCGACCTAACTGAGGGAGATGGGAGGGGGAAGAGGGAAACACTAATGCACATGATGTGTACACACGAACTTATCAGAGTCAATCACTATGCTGAGCACAGAAAGGAGGGAAGGGGGAGGGAATAGGATGGGATTTGAGGGAGGGCTAAATGAGCAATGTGTGCATGCATGCTTTGGATACCCTGACACTTATGAAAATATACGTATAACTATGATGCACCAATAAATGTAATAAATAAAAAAATGGAAAAATACAGCATTGTATTGGCACCAAAACAGACACTCAGACCAATGGAATAGAATAGAAGATGCAGTAACAAATCCACACACTTATACCCAATTGAATTTTGACAAAGGTGCCACAAACATACATTGGAGAAAAGACAGCCTTTTCAACAAATGGTGTTGGTAAATCTGGCTATCCATTTGTAGAAAAATGGAATTAAACTTACCTCCCACTCTGCACAGGATTCAACTTGAGATGGATCAAATACCTAGAAATTAGATCAGAGACTTTGAAGCTACTAGAGGAGGGCATCGGTCCAACACTCTAACATATAGGCACAGGTAGAAACTTCCTCAATAATACAACCAAAGCTCAGGAAATCAAAATAAGAATTAATAAATGGGATGGCATTAAACCAAAAGTTTCTGCTCATCAAAATTTTCTTTCAGCCAGTGTACTTTTTATATTATTTTCACTTATTCACTTATTTATTTATTTAAAAAAATTTTTACTCAGGATTGAACCTAGGGTTGTTCTACCTCTAGGCTACACCCTCAGCCCTTTTTAATTTGTTTATGTTGAAACAGGGTGTCACTTCTGAGGGCCTCATTAAGTTGCTGAGGCTGGCCTCAAACCTGTGATTCTCCTGTCTCAGCCTCCCAAGTACTGAGATTGCAGGTATGAGCCATCATGCCTGGCTCAGCCAGAATATATTAAAACCTTTTTCTTCTTCATAGATTTTTATTTGCTACTCTTTTTGTTTTTTAACTCTCTTTTCATTGTTTTTGCCTAGACCATTATAATTTTTTCAATCTACCTAATTAGGAAATGTTTTAGTCCGAAAAGTATATCTGAGTTTTACATCTTTACTAGTCACTGTTATTTCTTTCTCTGGATTATCCAATATACAGAGGTTGACTACCATTGCCTGTTTTCCATGCCTATCAAAATTCTTACAAATCATTTTTATCTGGTTTTATTTTTTATTACCACTAAATTCTAAAGAATCTTATCAGGTTTTTCTGTTGTGTCACTGTTTCAGTTTTTATTTCTGATTATCTACTTCAATTTTAATTCTACAAGATGTTTTTATATCCTTGATATACTTCTTTATATAATAAATTGTCTTTCAAAATATCTCATCCTAGCCGGGCGTGGTGGCGCAGGGTTGTAATCCCAGTACTTGGGAGGCTGAGACCGGACGATCCAGGTTCGCGGCCAGCCTCAGCTTCTTAGTGAGGTCCTCCGCAACTTAGTGAGACCCTGTTTCAAAATAAAGAATAAAAAATAGGGATGGGGTTGTAGCCCGGAGGTAGAATGCCCCTGGTTCAATCCCTGGTACTGCAAAAAAAAAAAAAAATACTCATCCTCTTGATAATAGTTGTTAACTATGGATTATCCTTCTTAAATGTAATGTTTTCCCAACACTTTTATGTTTCAATTGCAATAAATTAGATCTGGACTTCTCAGGCTTTCTCAGATATTATCCACTTCCTCTTGTTGGGATTTTTCAAATGTCCAGTATTTTTCTCTCTTTTATTCTATCACTTTCAAAGAAAAATAAAGAGATTTTATGTGGTGAGAGAATTTATGAGATGTGTGTAAAGGTTTTTGTTGCCCTTAATCATGTCTATCTGTTTACTAGTTGAATTTCCTCTCTCAGTAAAAAGAATGGATCATATGCTTTCTCTCATATATGGAAACTAGGGAGCAATCTGGATACAAGACAGACTTTAGATAATGGAGGAAAAACTCCAGGGGAGTGAGGGAGGTGGTCTTGAGGAGTGTGGGGGGCGGGGGGAGAATCAATGAAAGGATCACTTCCATGAACATTATGTACATATGTGAGAATAGCAATGTCAATCCAAATATCTTGTATAGGGAAGATGGGGAATGGGGAGGGAGCCAGCGGAAAGCCCAAGTGCTATGTGCATGTTTGTCACTATCACCATGAACTACATTATGATGTGAAACTATAATGCACCAATGAAAGTATAAAAATTCCCATAAATTAATGGAAGAAAGATACATGCATTACTAAAAATTCATAAATCAAAAAATGGCAGAATACTGTACCAACTATTTCTCTTTTTCACTATGCATCAATATCTTTCACATCTCTCCTTCACACTTTATCCAGTATATGATTAAGTCCAATTATGTTATTGTGGCCACTTAAACAGTTTGTTAATATACTATTTCCTTCATATACTCTCATTTTCTTTCCCTTCTCTGCCTCAACTGCACATTCCAAATCTTTGCACATCCCAGCAAAATACTCAACTGTTTTCTCATTTATCATTTTAAACTCAAAACTATCAACCTGTGAGACTTCAGTTCTCCTTGCTAGTTTTGCTTTTCAAAGCATTCTCTGGAAAACAAATCACACTTCCTGTTACTTTTCTCAAAATATACACATTTTTATCCCCTTCTCTTATACCCTGCAAATACCTTTATTGCCTACGTTCTTCACTGGATAAACAGAAGCAGTTAGAATAGAATTTCCATATGCATTCACCATGACTTCCACCAATCGCCCTGCATTGGAACTACATTCAGTGTCATTCCTCCTCTTATTGTGAATGAATATCAGTGAACTTCTCATTGCCCAACTCCTCTACCTCTGCATCAGTTCTCATTACCTCTGGACTCTTATAATTTTGCTTTATTAGTGATCGTTTCTCTTCTAAATGATAATCATCCCTTCCACAATAGATGAACATACTGAAAGTTTTCTATCCCCCAAAAAACACCCCATATATGATAGATTAAACACTTCCTAACCCCTACATATGCCTTTAGCTACTGCTTCATATGTATCTATTACCTTTCACAGAAAACATCATTAAAGAGATATATCAATCCATTATCCATTTCTTTCTTTATTCTCTCTCAAACTCATTCCAATCTTTATTCAGTTTTTCTACTCCAAAAATCCAAAATATGTTAAGGTTAAACACAACTCCATATTATCAAATCTGATAGTGAAGTCCAAGTCCTAAATCTATTCAATCTCTGGGCTAAAAAATGAATGCAGTTGAACACTACCTTTATCTTTTTTTCTTTTTCACTTGAATACCATGATACCCATTTTCTCTTTAATCTAATATTTTGTTCTACTCAGAAGAGTTTTTCTTCATATCATACTGCATATCTTCCTCCTCTTCCACCTGATGAAATACAGATGTACAAACATCTATTAACAAACTATTTTTCTTTCAATGACCCCTAATATGACAATGTACTTGTACATTACTCATTTATTAATTCAACTATTTGACACATTTTTTGAGGACCCTTGGGTTTCCAGAAAGGCAGGTGAAGATAGCACAGTGACATGAGCACACAAAAAAGGATCAAGTAACACCGATTTTTCTTAATTCCCTTATTATTTTATTGAAGAATTGTCTGATACTAGGAGAGACTCAATAAATATTAAAGGAGGGAAGAGTGATGAGGATGATATGTAGAATTCTAGATGCCTCAGAAATTATGTCTCCATGCTATTTTGTAGATTTAGAAAAGATGAGAAAATGTGAGACTATATATATATATATATATATATATATATATATTATATATATCACCTATTGGTTCTATGGAGAACCTGATTTTTTTTTATCATGAAAGCCATTTTAGAAGACTAGAATTTTAAGAATCACTTTTCTGAAATTACCTTGAAGTTTCTGGAATTGGCTTTCTAATCAAATTAGATTTTAAAATGCTGATGATTTTATTTTCATTCATAAAGTGAGCATTGATAGTACATAATGTGAATTGTTCATAGTGATATGCAAAATATATTTATTAAAAACCTATGAAAAAGTGAGAAGCTAAGTAACTCTGTATATGATATTTTCAAGCACTTTTGGAAAACTAAGGAATATAATGACATTGGTTGGTCTGTCATAATATTGTTGGACAAAGTGGTAAAAAGTAGAAAATGAAGAACTACAGGGATTTCGATTTCAATCCCAGGGCCTTATAAATGATTTAAAAGCTTCTAAGTGTCCTGTGAGTGAGAATCATATCTCCTGCAGTTGCAGGACTGAAATTGTTGAAAAACAGGTACAGGACCTCATCTTGTAGTTTGGTGAATTACAATGCAAGTTGGTCTCCAGCCTCCCGAGATATCTCCTGCTAACATGTGGAAAAGGACTGGGAAAGAATGGCACCCTTCATATTGAGATATGGATGTGCAGGAAGAACCTAATGAAGCCAGGGACATTGAATCCTTAAATTATGCTGAGACTTGTTTGCCAGTAGAAAAGTCTTCCCATTTCCAGCAAAAGTTATATTTCCATTCCCCATGGAAATGACCTCCTCGTCCCAGCAGAAGTGGTTTCCTGCCCCCAATAGCAGAAGTACATCCACCGCCAGTGGTGGCAGCCTCTACCTGCAGTACTATTAGACTTTACAACTCTATCTGAGAGAATTGACCTTTAATTTCCTAAGAAAACCATAATGGTCACCTCCGAGGCAGTTGCCATGCAAAATAAAGTCAATTCTCCTCAGAGTCCGACCACCATTCCTCTTTGCTTCTAAACCTATGACCAGATTTAAGTCTTAGCAGGCCTCTAAAAGTAAGATATAAAGTATGAGCTATATGATTTGTACTATACTCCAAAAGAACTACTTGAGTTTTCTGATTTATAAAAGGTGAAATCCAGGAATATGTGTGGGAATCGACATTAAGGGTGTGGGAAAGTCGTGGAAAGAACATAAAATGGGATCTGTCTGAATTCATTAGTATGGATCCAGTAAGCAGAAATTCAACATTTGATTTTGAAAACCGGGTAATTAGAGAAAGCTCTAAAAGTTTGTTTAGTTGGTTGATTAAAATATGGATTAAAGATGGCCCACTGTGAGTGAATTAAAATCTCTAATCTTTCCTGGTAAAATGTGGAATATTGGAGTGGATTTATCATTTAAAACCTACATACCCATGTTGGAAGGATCCAGGAAAAATACCTCGTGCCAATATTGTGAATCATAAATGTGTGAAGAAGCCTCAGCATCCTTGAAGTGCTCATTGATCACTTTTCTCTATGGGCCAGACCTAACAGTGGGAACCACAGAAATTCAATTGGAAAATCTAAATACAGTGGGAATAATTAGATCCCAGGCAAGCAGGAGCCAAGCAGAAACACCCAACCCCCAAAGACAAGGTGATAGTAAGTACAATAATGGACTACAGAGTCAAAGTAGCAATTAAAATAGTCTGACTTACACAGACCTACACTGTTAGCAAATAAATGATGGTGTTCTTACTAGTGAAATAGAATTCTACTATCCTTACTCAATCTGTTTAAACTGGGAAGTTCCAGGTCAAATAGACCAAATTCTTACTTGGAACATAAAAACAGAAAGTCATGGATTCTTGACCAATTCCAAGATGAGCCAGTTTACAGGCCAAGAACCCCTTGAATACAACAGAAGGTAACCTAAAGTTAGGACTCCAGTATAACACTAAAAATTTATGCTGCTAATCTTTCTATCAGCTTTCCCCAAAGAGACCAGCGGCCTTATAGCAAGGTAACTGTGCATTAGGGAAGAAGAAATACTAAGAATGCTTGAG
Source organism: Glis glis (assembly GCA_004027185.1). Lineage (NCBI taxonomy): Eukaryota > Metazoa > Chordata > Mammalia > Rodentia > Gliridae > Glis > Glis glis. The sequence goes on from PVJS01002859.1 coordinate 18,951, forward strand.
GAAGGAATCAGACCAAATAATGCTATGTTGAAATCTGAGGGCGTCACCACCAATCTCACTAGTGTGTACAGGGAGGGAGAAAGGGTGTAGCAGGGTGGGTCCCAAAGGGAAAAACACCAAGAGATATTGTGTGCATATATGAATGTATTACTTTGAATCTCACTAGAGTGTATAATTGCATTGTACCAATATTTTTTTAAAAAGATTCTTCATAAACTATGGGACACTGACTGAAATTGCATTGATTCCAGAGACTCAAAACATCACTGTGTCCTTCCAATCAGCGTAGGAGCTATGGATAACATCAGGTAATTAATGGAGTTTGCACAGGTCCATCTCACAGTGGGTCCAGTGTGTCCTCAAGCCCATCTTGTGCTTATTTCCCCAGTTCCAGAATGAATCAGTGGGATATATGTATTTAGTACCTACCAGAATCCCCACATTAATTCTCTGGCCTGTGGAATGAGGACAATTGTGACAGAGAGGCCAAATGGAAGCCATTAGAATGCCCCAACCAGGGAACATAGTGAATCGAAGAGCCAGGCGTGGTGGTGCACGCTTGTAATCCCAGTACTTGGGAGACTGAGACAGGAGGATCCGGGTTCACGGCCAGCCTCAGCTACTTAGTGAGGCCCTCTGCAATTTAGTGGGACCTGTTTCAAAATAAAGAATAAAAAAATAGGGCTGGGGGTGTAGCTCAGAGGTAGAATGCCTCTGGGTTCAATCCTCAGTACTGCCCCCCCCAAAAAATAGTGAATTGAAATCAATACCAACATCCTAAAGGTAGTGCAGAGATGAGTGCCATCTTAAAGAACTTGAAAGATGCATTAGTGGTAATTTTCACCGCATCCTCATTCAACTGTCCTATTTGGCCTGTGCAGAAAACAGATGGAGAATCCTGGAGAACGACAGTGGGTTACTCTTGGTAACACCAAATGGTGACTCCAACTGCAGCTGCTGTACCAGATGTGTTTCCATTGCTTGAGCAAATTAACATATCCCCTGGTACCTGTTAAGCAGCTACTGATCTGGCAAATCCCTTTCACTCCGTAACTCTCCAAGCCCACCAGAAGCAGCTTTGTTTCAGCTTGCCAGACCATAAATACACCTCCAGGGGTATATCAACTTTTCAATTCTGCGTCATAATTTAGTTCATAGGGACGGGTCCATTACATCAATGACATTGTGCTGACTGGACCCAGTGAGAGAGAAATAGCAACTACTCTCAATTTATGGGGAAAACGTGTGTGTGTGTGTCAGGTGAGAAAACAAATCCAACGAAAATCTCAGTGAAATTTCTAGGGGTCCAGTAAATGAGGCATGTTGAAATATCCTTTCTAAGATAAAGGATACATTCTTGTATCAAGTCCTTCCTAAAATAAACAAAAAGGCATGGTATCATTGAGCCTATTTGGATTTTGGAGGCGTATTCTTCATTTGGGTATATTTCTCTGGCTCATTTACCAAGTGATTCAAGAAGCTGCTAGTTTGGAGTGGGGCTCAGAATAAGAGAAGGCTCTGCAAGACATCCAGGACACTGTGCAAGCTGCTCTGCCACCGAGGCCATCTGATCTAGCATATTCAATTGTGCTTGAAGTGTCAGTGGTACTTACAATGCTCCTGACAGATACAGATGCTGTTTAGAGGCTGTCAAGTCCCCATAGGTGTGTTACAGTACAGGTCTTAAGGATTTTGAAGCAATGCCCTGTTGTCCTCTACAGATAACTACCCTCTTTTTGAAAGATGGTTTTGATCTGCTATGGGCTTTAGCAGAAACTGAATGTTTGACCACATACCAAAAAGTTACTATCAAAGCTGGCTGTCCACCATTAACTGAGTGTTATCTGACTCACCAACAATGAAGGTGAGCATGCAGAGAAACACTCTATCATCAAATGGAAGTGGTATGAATGTAATTGGGCTGAGCAGGCCCTGAAGCCACAAATATGTTATATAAAGAAGTGATTCAAATATTTATGGTCTTCACTCCAGCAAGGTTCTCTCTCCCACCCTGTACTTAAGGCCTTTAGGAGGATTTCCTACAATCAGTTGACAAAGGAAGAGCATACTGGCGTCTGGATTGCAGCTGTGTCTGCATGATATATAAGCACTACCCAAAAGTGGACAGATGAAGCACAGCAGCCCCTTTCTGGGACATCTGTAAATGACAGCGGTAAAGGGAAATCTTCCCAGTGGGTTGAATTTTGGGTAGTGCATCTGGTTTTACACTTTGTTGGAAGGATAAATTACCAGATATGCAATTATATTCACATTCACAGGCTGTAGTCAAAAGTGTTCTGATTGGTCAGGGTCTTGAGAGAAACATGAATAGAAAATCGGTTACAAAGAAATTTGGGGAAGAGAGATACGGGCAAAGGAAGTGAAGATATTTGTGTTTCATGTGAATTCTCACCAAAGGCACACCTCAACATAAGCAGATTTTAATAATTAAATGGACTTCAGTCAGCTCTTTCCCTATATCCTGGTCATCACTTAATGGGCTCATGGACAAAGTGGCCACTGTGGCAGAGACTGAGAATATGCATGGGCTCAGCAACATGGACTTCTAGTTACAGCATCTGACCTGGCTACATCTCTGTTTGCCCAGTCTGCCAGCAGCTGAGACCAATGCTGAACCCTCAATATGGCACATTCCCTGTGGTGATCAGCCAGCTACTTGGGGGCAGATGGATTATACTGGACCACTTTCAGCATGGAAGGGCAGCATATTTTCCTTGCTGGAGTAGACACTTAGTCTGGATATGGATTTTTCTTCCCTACACACAAAGCCTCTGCCAACACTAAAATCTGTGGACTTACAGAAAGCATTATCCACCATCACTGTGTTCCCCATAGTATTGCTTCTAACGAATGAACTCATGTCACAGCCAAAGAAGTGTGGCAATGGGCCCATGTTCATGGAATTTATTGGTCTTAACCATGTTCTCCACCATGCTGAAGCAGACAGATTGTAAGAACAGTTGAATATCTTTTAAAGACCTAGTTAAAGTGCCAGGGAAGTGACAGTACTGTGCAGGGCTTAGATAACATTTTCTAGAAGGCTGTATGCTATAAACTAGAGTCCAGTATATACTTCTGTTTTTCTTACAGCCAGGATTCATGTATCCAAGAATTAAGGGGTAGAAATGGAAGTTTCACTATTCGACATTACCCCCATCAATCCAATAGCAAAATGTTTGCTTTCTGTTCTTGCAACTTTATGCTCTGCTGACCTGGGGCTTAGTTTAGCATTAGTGTGCCCACAGATTAAAGTCAATGGAAAACTGTAACACCCGATCCAAGGAAAACTACAAATGGTCCAGACCATTCAGGATGGAAGTTTTGGGTCACCCCCCACCACACCCCCCATCCCACCCCAGATCAAAAACAACAATCAGCTGAGTTTCTTGTGAAGGCAAAGGGAAAACAGAATTGGTAGTTGAGAAATGTAGCTACAAATACAAGATATGACCACATGACCAATTACAGAACCTAGGTTTTATTTATTTATCATGAAAATTTTCTCTTTATTTTCTTATGGATACATTTTTGTGTTTATATACATTAAAAGTTGTTCCTCTGTATCTTAGAAATAGATTCCAAGCTCTTGAAATAACATGTGGAAATCTCCAACACATAAAAGAATCTAAAACAATTTGACAGAAATCACTTTGAAGTGTTTGAGAAGTAGATGACAAAGGATAGAAACTTAGGTCCTAATAACACTAGAAATCATATGGAAGAGAAGGAGCTGGTGAAGGAAAAAGGAAAAAAGAAAAGATGGTAATGGTTAAATGCATGAGTTATGGAGTCAGTCACACCTGTGGATGTAATTTGCATCTTTGATTCTTATTAACATCATTATTTTGGGGAAAGTTCATTTTCTCTCTGCAATAAAATACCCAATAGTGTTATTCTGAGGATTAAAGGAGAAAATGCATTTGGGGTATTTAATAGAATATTCTAAAGCTATCAGTGTCTAATTGGTAGTAACTATGATATAAGGAGAAACACACACAAAAAAAGATTAGAGGCATGAGGAAAACATAGTGCCAAGAAAGCCACAAGAGTACACTTTTAAGAAATGTACTTTTCATATTTATTATGGATGTGAACACCAAATTGAAGGTAGAAAGAAAAAAATTGACTGCATTTCCTTTAGCCTCCGTCTCTCAGGAACAGCCTATCTTTCCACTCCAAAGAGATGATTGTGAAGAAATTGAGGCAGCTTCTAATCACAGTGATTATGGCATTATTAGCAAGTGTTCTTACTCAAGGTAAAATTCTTTCTTCCCTTGTGCAGGCATATACTCTTCTACTTTATCCACAGTGTGATTTTTTTCAACAACCTAGTGAACATGTGTGACTTGTGGGCACGCATCCAGAAAATGCTTAGGGGCATTTGTCATAACTGTACATTATAAAATCATGATTACCATTCTAAATAAAGGCATGGTTACAGTTGTTAACAAATATCCCAACCGTAGGTGAATCACATAAGAGGATATAAACTTTGGTCATATTAGTCACGCAAAGAAGGTTCTTGCATTTCTAGAGACAGGTGGGACTAGTATCTTGGCAGGTTTGCCGCTAGTTATTATGATAGTAAATGCAATTGCTGTACAAAGAAATTATCCATATGCTTTAATTGTGAAATATAACAAGTGATATACTCAAACGTGGTAATTGACAATCAGCGATGTGCAGAACTATGTATATTATCTCACTTTAGTGCATTTTTAAGATTCATGATTAAATCTATAATTGCAAGCATCAGATACAAAGAGCAAATATTAAGAGAATGAAGAACTATTGTAATTATTATTAAAATATAAATGTTTACGGAAGGCCTTTTACTGTGAAGAGTTCATTTTAGTAAAGATACAAATGAAGAAAAATCATAGTTTTGTAGTATTTTGTAGTGTTTACCATGGGGTTAGAAATAACTGTTAGACACACATTGCTAAAATATTTAATTTCAAAAGACTTTAATGCTCCCTACCATTTGCTCATTTACTAAATTAATCTCTGCACCATAGATAAGTAGCAACAGTTGGATTGGAAAATGGATCAAAGCTTAAGATATACTTAAATTTCTATAAAACTAAAAGAATGTCTGATTTTTATATTAACTCTTAAGAAAATATTTTCAAAGAAAAATTTAAAATTTAATTTTTACAAATATTTTTTACTTAAAAGTCAGAACATTAAGAATGCTTGGAATCATTGACTTATTAATCCAATCCTTAATTGTTTATCCCACCACAATAATCTAAATGGATATCTTTATCTTTAGAGATGTTTACCAAAATGTTATGTAAGGCAAACAAAAACCTTTTGAAATTTGAAGCTTTCTGAATTTACAGTCGATTTTCATGAATAACCACCATGGAAAAAATTATTTTAAAAGGCTAAGTGCGTTTTTATACATTATATGCTAAAATATTAGGAAATAATAAGGTAATGTTTGTAAGTAAATTTAAATAATAAATGGAAATCTTAACATTTAGAATGTTAATAAAAAAGGTTAAAAGTTACATATTCTTTAAAGCACTCAAATATTTATGGTAGCAGAGCATTTATTAAACATCTGTAAATGATCTGCACTTCCTAAATATTAACATATTCAATATTTACAATAATACATGGGTGGATATCATTATTATTTTTTCCTCACAGCAGTCCTATCAGTTGCTAATATTAGCCCTGCCATTTAAAAAAGAATATGAATCAGAAAGAGTCTTTTTCTCTGCCACAAAACTATTAAACAGAAGGGTCAGGATTTATAGCCAGATAATCTGTCCTAGAATCTGTGCTGTGAACCACTAAATTACATCAGGAATACAGAGCAAAAAGAAAGACTGAAAAGAAATTCCTTAGACCTAGAATGTCAACAGCATTTATTCATCTCACCTTCACAAGGGCTTCTCTAGGTCTGTCCTTGTGCTCTCTCCTCTTCAGCGTGAATCTCTGCATTCCTGGCAATTCATTCTGTATTATCTACCATCTATGTAGAACAATATTGCATCATTATCATCTTCTAGAACCAAAATACATTTAAAAAACAAAAACTAAACGTTGACATTTAATTCTAACTGAGCAAAACTCCTGGAAAAACACTATATATCGACTCATTTCCCTTTCAGTCTTCAACCCTTAGAAGAATGCATTGTGTTACGCTGGCTAAACTGCAACTAGTTTCCCTTCCCTGCATAGTTCTGGTTTGACTGGACCACAAAAGACACTGTAACTGAGATGTAGAAAGTGGAAATGTAGTCGTGCTCATTTTAGTTTAGCAATGGCATGAGGTGTTGCTGCAGTTCATATAGGTTGTTGTTTACTGTGGGCAGTGACTGGGCCCACAACAACTCTAGCTCATCTGCTACCTAAGGATCTCAGACTTCTCAGCCATGTGCAGTCTCTACCTGGCAAAGAACACTCAACTTATTGACAAAAGAAATTATATATAAATATGATATATAAAACATCAGTTGCTCCCATAGGACACCCCTACCAGTAAAACTGGAGGCTTGGAGGTGATGGGAAACCACTGTTGGTATTTTTCCCTACTTATGGCATCCATTCAACTTTGGAGATTTCACTCTTTCATTGTGTTTCCATTTCATGTCAATCTTTCCTTAGCAACTGATTGCCTTGCAGTCCAGACATGGAGAACATAATGAGTTCTTTCAGTATTTTTAGTGTCAAATCCATAGACTAAATTATGTATTTGCACATGTGGTCATGTTTCTCTGATAAAACCTTGACTGATACAAATTGATCCCCAAATAAATTTTGTTTCCACCAGGGCAATGAACTATTTTCAAGTATCACTCACTTCAGTCATTGTAACATCCTCTTGTCCTGTTTTCAGCCATCATCTGGAGATTTCCCTTGTAGTGCCCCAGGTTTTTATTATTTTCCCTTTGTGGGCTCGTCCTTCTCACTCTGTTTCAAGATGCTGCCGTGTTTTCAGGCTAAATTCTCATTTTTATCTATATTATGTGTTGATGGATTCATTTCTATATGCCAGTACTTGCACATTTATAATGTCTACCAGGTCCCTTGAAGTCCAGACTTATGTGACTGATTTACCTCCCTGATATTTTCATTTTCATGTAGAGCTGGATTATCAAATATAGTGTATGAAAAATAGAACTATTGACTCTTTCCATTTCATTGTGCCCAAAACTATTTGGGTCAGTTCTTCTCCATCTCAGCAAATGATACAAACCACCCAGTTGGTTAAGCTACTTACCTGGGAGTCTGCCTTGATTATCTTTTCTTGTTTGTTTTATAACACTAGTTACAATTCTATTAGATGCCTTTGGGTGAGAATAAAGTAGGTGAACTAAAAATATTCCTAGGAATGACTAAACTTGCATAAAATGCCACTAAAGTTATTTTTCTAAGAAAAAAATTGTGTATTTGTACAAAATAAATTTATAATAATATTATTTATCTCCTTCAGCATGAACAGTAAGCTTTTATAATTTGATTATAATAAAAATAATGTTGATAGCTAATCCTGAATAGTATGTACAACATATCATAGGATATGTTTTTATTCACATGTATATATACATATTTACTATGTGAACATTGAAGTTGCTGAGACCGTATTTATAAGTGTTTCTGCGCCGGGCGTGGTGGCGCACGCTTGTAATCCCAGTACTTTGGGAGGCGGAGACCGGAGGATCCAGGTTCGCGGCCAGCCTCAGCTCTTTCTCTCTCCCTCTCTCTCTCTCTCTCTTTCTCTCCTTCTCCCTCCTTAGTGAGGCCCTCCGCAACTTTGTGAGACCCGGTTTCAAAATAAAGTATAAAAAATAGGACCGGGGGCGTAGCGCGGAGGTAGAACGCCCCTGCATTCCATCCCTGGTACCGCAAAAAAATAAAATAAAATAAAATAAAAATAAAAAAATAAGTGTTTCTTTCATCAGTGATCTAAAAGTTGAAATACACAAGGTTTGTTTGGAGGGTAAAGTTATGGCTTACTGACTTAAACTTGTTGCTTACCTATATCTGAGTTCTGGTAAATCACTTTACTACATTTTTTTCATCTGTAAAATGGAAGAAATAATATTTCTCTACCTAGTTCACTGATGGGTTATATAAGTTATACAAACTATATGATATTTCTAAATGGTAGACATTGTATTATGGCATGTTGTAATATTGCTAATTAAAAAGTACAGTTTGGGCTCTACTGTTAATTCTGTCTGCTAATCCTTCTAGTTTCCCATGATAAAAATCTGGAATCAATTTCTGCATATTTGAAGGTATGATTTTCTAACCCCTGTCACTGCCTTTCCCCATTCTTACATTAATGAAAGAACAAGACTTAAAGATAGTCAAAGTTTGGCTACTATAATTACTATAATAATTACGTAGTAGATAAAGTTTTTGGTTATCTTATTCCAAGGAAAAATTACAACCAAGATCATAGACGATGGCTTTTGAATATATAAAATATAATGTAATGATACTCAGGAGAGGCAGAGAGCGCTAAAGATGCTCCTTGGAGACACTGCCGCTCAGGAGAATGTCCAGATTTTGATGACTGACAACAGGAGTCAGCTTTCACACATTTTCTTTTATAAGCTCATAGCGTAGCCTGGCTGTGCTTCCAAATCTCAGTGCAGCCTTTCTCTACTAATTGTGGATGAATTTGTCAGCATAAAAGCTAGCACTACATTTGATGCTCTGATAGTATGCTAATAGCCATAACAATAATAATGTCAATGAGCACATTGCCTCAGCACCTGCTGTGTGTTTAGCACTTTGTATACATTATTTAATTTCATTTTTATAAGACCCTATGGAGTGGATCTCATCATTCTCTTTATACATGAAGCATAACTGAGGCAGACAATTTTGTGTGAAGAAATAACTATAGACATAAAAGTGGAAGTCTTACTTTATTTTTCTGTGTAACATGATTTCCTCAGTTTAATTTGCTAGTATATATATATATATTTGCTAGTATATATATATAGTATATATATACAAATTAATATATATAATATATATAGTATATATATATACAAATTAATATATATAATATATATATAGTATATATATATACAAATTAATATATATAATATATATATATATACTGGAGATAGATCATATAAATGTACATAAATGTATTTATATATATAGATAGTTAATATATGTATTCATATATGTATTACACGCATAAAATATATTTTATGTATGCAAATGCATATGTAGCCTATATAAATGATATTTTCTATACTAATTATTTTAATCATAATTGTTAGAATCATTGAGCTTAAGCAAATTTTATCATTTTATAATAGTTTCTCTAACGCAGAGAGGGTAAGAACAGAACAAGGACACCATGTTAGATTTATAAAGAAATAATGTCAAAATGGTTAATGTAATTCACCAGTTCAATAAACTGGATTACATTTTAGTAGGACAAAAGATCAACAGAAGCCTATTTATATTCATTGGCTGAAGGCTGAAACAGCAACCAGGTAATGCTCTTCCTATCTTTAGGCTCATTAGCTGTGGCTATTATATTTGTTGGTACCATAACATCCAGATGTTTTTGGACAACTCAGCTGATTTTTCTCCTATATACAGATTAAATAGTAAAAGACAGCAGGTGAAAAAAAAATCAATCACTAGTCAAGGTCTGATGTTGGTTTGTATTACTTTTTTCTCTATATTTTAAAAAAATGTTGCTATCTTCATAAAATAAGCCTTGAGACACAGGCCACTCTGTCAAGGATGGCTATGGTACAAGGACTATGGATGCCATATATTTCTTTTTTTTTGCATAATGTCCTCATCCATTTCTCTGCAAGACTTAGTTGATGTCATACATGCTCTACCTCTCTGATTATTCCTTAAGAAAAGCTAATAATAGAGACTCTAAAAGCATTATTTTTCTCATTAACTTGTCCTTTCTTGCTTTTATAATAGTCAATATCCCTCTCCTGAAAATAATATTGTGTGTGTTTTATAGAGAATGCAAATAATACTTACCTGGTAGAAAATTGAGTTTTCTCTTCTATTTCATATAACTGAGTAATGAATTCATTTTTAAAATTTTTTTCTAATAAAACATTATATGTATATATACCAATATTAATAATACTAGAAAGTTGAAATTACATATGGAAGAAATACAACTCACGTATATTTCCAACATACAATGATACCACCTTAACATTGTAGTAGGTAATCAACAGTATTTCTTTTTGTTGGGGGTAGTAATATACAATATTACATTCTCACTTTTTAATTTCTCATTCAAAACATAATTATGGTTATGACAGGCCTTGGAGATAAGGTAAAATACATTACTAAATACATTTTTATTGTGTGTATGTGTGTACATTTCGAAAAGGTGGTGTTAAGTCTGCTCTATATATGTATACTTAACTCAAAATATAGACTTGTCTCACTCATCATCGTGACAGTAAGCTTTGAGAAACTGCCTGCTTGCAAATCTCAGTTGGTAGCTACTGAATATAAGAGCGGGAAGCAAGTAGCTTGCCCCCAGGATGTTGCAGACTGTGGCATGAACTTCTCTCTGGATACATATGTCAAAGAAACATAGGGAGTTAGAATAAAAACATCAAATCATGAGTAGCTTGTGAAGTACCTCCAGAATAGAGCAGTCAAAGGCACATGCATGTCAGTGCATTTTACAGTCAGGGATCAAGACAAGCACATAATTAAGGTGAAGATCAAGAAGAGTAGCTGTGGGAAGCTGCTGTCCTGACTAGGTGATGATTTACTCACTTAATTATTTCAGAATCTTCCGAGGAAAACGGGGGCGTCTGCTCTTCAATAGATGTTGCTCTCAGATATGCCACTGGGTATTTTGCTGACATACACAAATAATTATACCCTGTTCAGTTTAAAAATATGTCAGGATGTAGGATGGTGGGTTCAAGTGGATGCCTTTTGATTCCCTTTGCTTAATTAGAAAATTTGCATAAAATGCCTTTTTTTTTCTGTTTCTCAGCTCTAACAGTCAGGTAGCCAAGCTTGCTGGACTTCTGAGGAACACTGAGCTTGTCTAAGATATTTACTGTCAGAAGTACTCAAAAGTATATGAGTTGGAAAAACTTTAGTATTTTTATAAGCTTTAATCTGGATTTTAGAAACAAAAGTATATCACAAGCTACAGAAAATGATTAAATACCTTCTCTCTGATTAGAAAGTAGAATATAATAATAAGCTTTTATAAGTATATATAATATGTGCAAGGTCAGCATTCTGCAAATTTTAGTACACTGAACATGGCTGCTTTCTGTGCCCACATTAGAAAGAGTGTTTAGGTGTATTAGTCAATCAAAATTTTGTTGTGCAAATTAAGAACAGGAAAAGTAAAAGATTTAAGGTATCTCGCCAAAAATTAAAGTTTCCCTCAAATGTAATTAATAATTCCCTATAATCTTTTTTTTTTTTTTGCGGTACCGGGGATTGAACGCAGGGACGTTCTACCTCCGCGCTACGCCCCCGGCCCTATTTTTTTATACTTTATTTTGAAACCGAGTCTCGCAAAGTTGCAGAGGGTCTCACTAAGTAGAGAGAGAGAGAGAGAGACAGGGAGAGAGAGAAAGAGAGAGAGAGAGAGAGAGACAGAGCTGAGGCTGGCCGCGAACCCGGATCCTCCGGTCTCCTCCTCCCAAAGTACTGGGATTACAAGCGTGCGCCACCACGCCCGGCTAATAATTCCCTATAATCTTTACCACGAGTTTTACTATCACTTCATTTTAGATCATGTGATCTTATAACGTTTTTCCCTCTGTTTCTCTGTCTCTCCTTTTGGGGGAAAGTTTTGCAAGATAGAGGCTTTATTTCAAGTCAGTCATTATACAAATAAAATGAAAATAACAAAAAGGATTAGACCTATGTTCAGTTAAATGAATCTATCATTGTGCAGATAATGTAGCTCTTTCCCATTGAAGTGTTATTTTAAGATCTAGTTGAGGTTACATCTAGACCTGTACCCTCTCATCACCACTTTGGCAATGTTTGAAAGAATAGTTCCCTCAAAATTTCATCCAGTTTAAAAAAGGGACTTCTTTTCCTTTGTCAAATCCTTTTGCTTTTTATAAATTTTATCAGGAATCTAGAGCTGCAGCAACAAATGGATTTAAGTAGACTGAAAATTAATTAAATTGGTTTATTCATGTAAAATATTTCATTAACTGCTTTGTTCCTAGTGAAAAAGAAAACATTCTTAGCACCAGGATAACTGAGAAATAGCGATGGGCAGAGTGACTGTTTCAGACCAGCCGGCAATTCTGGCTTAGTTGCTTACTCCTTTTATAGTTTTGAGCTATCTCCACAAAGACACCCCATCCTGGTAACCATAGGAACAGCGTCCACTGTGATTTCTTGAAGTGGAAGAACAGCTAGTGCCTAAAGACATCTATGAGGAAATATATGGATGTAATTACTCCCTAATTATTATATATGATATCTCACATTGTATATTAGATGTTAATGTCCTGTATATTAGATGTTAATGTCCTTTGTGCCTGAATGAAGAATTAGATCTGTAACCTTTCCTTCATAGATGATTCTGATGGATGATATCGAAAGAAAATTCTTGAGATTTTGGGGGAAGAAAACTAATGAAGGCAATAAAGTCTTTTAATTTTATTCATGATAGAGCTTGTGAGTGAAAGTTTTAAAAAAAATCCTATATTATTTTGATTGCTTCAAATATATCTGTTGGTAGAAGAAAACTCACCTAGTGATCTTCGCTTCTGTAAGCTGGCACTCTACTTCTGAACCCTTTTTCAATATGCCCTGCACTATTTTGAGGAATATCAAATGCCTTGAAAATAATATGCTATACTAATTATTCTATAAATATTTTGTCTAATATTTTTAATTTGATATAATACTTATATTATGTTTTAATAATTTGCTTTCTTGTGCAGGTATTTATTTCATATATTAAAATGCTATGCGTGAGCCGAGTGTGGTGGCACATGCTTGTAATCCCAATAGTTGGGAGGCTGAGACAGGAGGATCTCAGGTTTGAGGACACCTTCAGCAAGTAGAGAGATTCTCATCAACCTACCAAGACCCTGTTTCAAAATAAAAATTACATAAGGCTGAGGGTGTAGCTTGGAGGTAGAATTCCCCTGGGCTCAATCCTCAGTACCACAAAATAATAATTTAATTAAATTAAATGTTATGCTCTTTCCAAAAAAGAAAATATTAAGTGATAGTTAGCTTTCTAACCCTAAAAAAAGTATATGTATTAGAAGCTTATAACAGTAAATTCTTAATTACTTTATTATTTAGTCATGTTTTGTGACTTAATATGGATCATTAAGACATCTACCTTCAGGATTACTAAGTAATTTTAATTTATAATTGTATAGCATTGTTTAATGGATTAATATACATTTATTATTCATAAATTTAAAATTTTTAAATGTGTAAGCATTTGATGAGCATTATATAGTATGTCTCTTACGGCATGACCTCTTAGAGCTAAGTCCAACAATATAATAATAATAATCATACTATAAATTATGAATCATTACTTTAACAAATACAAATGATTATTTTATTTGAAAATGCAAAACTATTCAAATGAATTGTCATATTTAATTGACCTAAATTTTATAAAGTCTTTGAAGTGGAATTTCCTGTTTTGGCAGAATAATCATAGCCTGCTCCTAATATTTCAACTCTGGTTCTTCCTAGGACTAGGTGATCAGGGAATGCATTAACTTTTGTGTGTGTGTGGTACTGGGGATTGCACCCAGGGGCATTCTACCTCTGAGCTACACCCCCAGCCTATTTTGTTTCTTATTTTGAAACAGAGTCTCGCTAAGTTGCTGGGAGCCACATTGAGTTGCTGAAGCTGACTTCGAATCTACGATCCTCCTGTCTCAGCCTCCCAAGTACTGGGATTACAAGCGTGCGCCACCACACCCGCATTAACTTTTCTATCACTCACAACCTTTCACCTAAGATATCTGTGCAGTTATACTACTGTTTGTGCTTAAAAGAGTCAGTTCATACTTCCATGTAAATATGGAGCCTCAGATGTTCCTCTTTGAGGCTGTGACACTTTCATCACTAAAATCTTCTTGCTCCAGAAAAAGTCACTTTACAAGGCCACTACACACAGAGGTAGCAAAATAATGGACCCTCTTCTTTCTAGATTAGAGCAGGCAGTGAGCGAAGGGGGAGGGGGTGGGGACACTGCCAGCTAAAGTTCCTATTCCCATGTAGGATCCTATTCCCATGTAGGATCTCTGTGTCTCCCAGACTTAAGAATTGTATGTCAAGATGTTAGCAGCAACGAAGGCCACACCGTAAGTACTTAATTCTCATCTCAAGCAAGTTAAAAGTCAATGTCAGTGTGTTTTGTTTTTCTTTTCACACCTCTGCACTCCCAAAAGCAGAGTATAGTGTGTTTTGACTTTAGGGCATCTGAATAACAAAGCAACAAAAAGTAGGGCAAATAAAGCAACATGAAATGTGACTAAATGAGTCCTTGAAAAAATTTACAAACTAGTATAAAAGTTCAAACTACACCTTTAAACACATAGGCCTATAATGAATCATTAAAAAGTAATAATCCATGTATGATTATTCAATTAGAGAAAAACCTCGGACATATATGATTTAAGCATAATTTTGAACTTAAGGTGAAGGGCACATCCAAAGAGGGTTTAAAGTGTCAAAGCAAGACAACATAAGATGGATAAAGAATGAAATGTTATTTATTGAGCAGTACAACTGTAACAGGTACTCTATGAAATGATTTACATGCCTGGTTGAATTCATCAAATTGAACAAAAGTGTGGAGAAATCACAATATTTGTCTTGCCAGTGTTATTACAGCAAAGCAAAAAAAAATCGTGGTCTACTAGTCATATTTATAATTTTCAGTTATTATTTTGCATTGTTAGAGTCATAACATACCTCACATTCTTCACAAACTGGACAGATATATTAGCATAAAATATTAGTATTTTATTTGCTGTAGTAATATAAATAGTAATTCTCAGAAATATGGACTTATTTTGTTGCATCTTACTAGAAAATTAAATATTGTCTTAACACAACTTAGTCATATAGCCATTTTATATATACTAGAATTATATAAGAAATATAAAAAAATTTTAAATATACCAATATTTTTCCTTCATTATGTTTCTCTGAATTTTCAGGTCAACAGAAAAATATTAAGTACTTCAATTTTAAATTTTATTAAGACTTAATAAATGTAATAAAAGAAAAGCAAAAGGCTCAGGCAAAAGTCTTATTGATGATAATGCTATTATCAGATGAATACAGGTGTAAACAAATAGTGGTTAATGCAATTATCTTTCATAACAATTTTCTTCCATTTTATTCTAGTAGTAATTTACAAAGCACAAAATAAGCTAATATCAGAAATTCATTTTTAAAATCCTAATAACATGGGTTTAGTACAAATTTAATTGACATAAGTAAATTAAGAATTTCATTAATCTCTACTGTATTTCATGTGAGTAGTTGATATTCATACTGATTAACATGTGATGCTATAAATATTGAATAATTCACATACAAAATGAAAATTATTGAATTTATCAAACTCTGGTTTGAGCATGCTATTTATTGTTTTGCTTATTCCCCATAAATCTAATATTAAGGCATTCACTAACACTCAAAATTCAGCATGAAAGACGGAGATATTCTGTCAACTAATATAATGAGAGAGGGGATAATGTCAAATTATAGATAACTGTCAATATTCACTTGGGGATATAATTTAGATCAAATGAAATAATAGTAACTACTCACATTATGTAAACTTTATGCTCACCATATACTAAGTACCTCACCTATTTTCACATTTTATTCCAGGATCCTTGAGTTTGAGAAATTTGTATGAAATCACATATGTTCAAATGATAAATTTTGGGTTTTTTTTGCCCACATCGATTATCTATCTAGTGACTGTGCTCTTTTATCTAGAACCCACATAGAAACATACTGTGTTACTGTGAGTTTCAATTTATTTTTAATTTTGAAATTTATTGTTTATTAGTCAGAAATTCACTAGATTTTGAAATTGAGCTTCATCTTTCCTCTCTCCTCACACCTGTGCACTGGTTCCTTTCCTCTGTTGAAGCTGGGAGAAGATAAAGGTGCACCTGTTTTTGCAGGTGTTTTTGGCAGCAACATCAATTACAATATCTGAAACAAATTCATGTTCCATAGCTCTCAAAAATGAAATCTACAGTGAAGGAATTGGGAAGAGTGAACTGAGAATGTCTTCCTGCTTTTTGTCACTTGGTATATCTTGAATGCCAAACATGACCCTTGGACAATATCTAATTACTTTTAAATTTTTATTTTTGAGGATAAAATTTGACAAGGATTTAACCTATGTTTTGTGATTGCTTCCACCTGTTTTCCATCATTTCTCAGAATTACTTATAATTGACCTATTTATTTCCTTTCTACATATTCAAAAAGTCATGTCGATCCATGATATTTATATTAATAAAAACTAATGAATATTTCCATTTGCAAAGTGCTTTCTAATGTTAAAATGTTTTACTAGAATTGTCTTTGAATTATCCAATTTTCAAAACAAATTCTGAAATAGTGATAGAAAACTATTTTTACATGAAGTAAATTTGGAGAGACTACATCATCAAGGAGAAGAAAGAATAATAATCCTCTGTGTGTGTCTCTATTGATTTCTTATCCCTTGGTGAAGCATCAACAAACTTTATAAATAACACATGGGCATACAGTAAATGAAACTGTACTGATGCACACACAACCCACACAAAACCAATAAAGACCAAAGAAAGCAAATCACAATTTTTAAAATTTATTTTTTAGAACGTTTTACCTGTGTATCAATTATTGTGATGCAACAATTTAATAAATAATGTGGCATTTTTAGGAAAAGGGAACATATGTAAAAAACAATAGTTTAGTCACAAGGGTTGAGCAGCAAGCTTTGTTTTTCTGCCTTGTGTGATGCTTTTTTGAAACACAGATTTTAATTTCAGCTCTGAGAACAAACCTTTATGTGTATCAGCACATTGTCATTTCTCCCCTTCTGACTACCTTTGTTCATAAACCTCAAATATTATTTAATTTGTTTATTTTGCTACATGCTTGAATTGCTTTTAACCAGGAACTGGGGATTTTTAATCCTCTTACACCAAGTTATTTCCTTGTCAACTACACACTAATGCACTTATGATTTCATGTTGATAGTGCAACATGTTCTTTAATCGGCATGTTCACTAATACAGTGAGGTTTATCTGGTTTCAGACTTTCCCTGCCTTGCTTGAACTTTCCCCCAGGTATGAATTATGAGGGCCATCAATGTGTGACACAGAGTGGAAAATTAGACCAGCTTGCATTAGCTCATTTCAAATGCCTACTTTTTTTTGCCTGCTGTGAAAAATTTTCACCTTACACATATTGCATAATTCACTAATGGCATATTTGTGTCAGATCTGAGACACTGATTGCATTGGATCTACTTCTGAGTCCATTTTAAATCCATGTCCATTCGCTAACAGTTTGAATTGGATTCACAAAAAGCTGATTTTTTTTAGTAAATAAAGGCCCTTTAAAAATATTTGAACTAGAATAGCCTGAACCTTTTTTATATTTTATGTAATTATTTTCCATATTCCATGAGTATGGTTTATTATATGATGATTTTTGGAATTTTATCATGTATTAAGTTGCACTACACCTTACTCTTTACAACATCCATATTTACATAGAAGCCCCCCACCGACCCCTGTACTAAGAATTGAACCCAAGAGCAATCTACCTTTATAGAATAAATTTGAGAGTATTCCATCTCTATCCATTTTATAAAATAATTTGAGGAACATTGTGCTTAGTTCTTCTTTAAAAGTTCTTGTAGAATTCAGTTGGAAATTAAAGAGATACAAATAGAGAAAGAAGAACTGAAATTATCTCTTTGCAGATGACATGATCCTATACATAGAATATCCAAAAAACTGAACCAGAAGTCTTACAGAGCTGATAAATTTAGCCTCAAAAAATACTTAGGAATAAATCTAATCAAGGAGGTAAAAGACCTCTACACTGAAAAGTATAGAACACTAAAGAAAAAAGGAAAAGAAGATGAAAAGACCTCCCATGTTCTTAGATAGGATGAATAAATGCTATCAAAATGGATATACTACCAAAATCCATATACAGGTTCAGTGCAATCCCTATGAAAATATCAATGCCATTCTTTACAGAGCTAGAAAAAACTCTCCTAAAATTCATATGGAAAAACAAAAGACCCAGAATAGCCAAAGCAATCCTGAGTGATAAGAACCATACTGGAGGCACTACAGTAAATGATCTCAAATTATACTAAAGAGCTATAGTAATAAAGATAGCATTGTATTGGCACAAAAACAGGCACATAGACCAAAAAACCTATACTGTAGAAAAGACAATTTTTTCAACAAATGGTGCTGGGAAAACTGGATATCCAGAATGAAATTAGATCCCAGTCTCTCACTCTGCATAAAAGTCAACATGAGTCAAAGATCTAGAAATTAGACCAATGACTTTATAATTACTAGAAGAAAACAGGATCAACTCTCCAATATATAGGCACTGGTATAGACTTCCTCAATGAGATCTCCAAAGCTCATGAAATAATCCAAGAATCAATAAATGAGATGGCATCAAATTAAAAACTTCTGTGCAGCACAGGAAACCATCAAGAATCTGGAGAGTGAGCCTAAAGCATGGGATAAAATCTTTGCCAACTACTCTTCTGATAGAGGACTAATATCTAGAATATATAAAGAACTTAAAAAACTGAACACTAAAAAACCAAATCATCCAATCAAAAATGGGCAAGTGAACTAAACAGACACTTCTCAAAAGAAGAAATATGAATGGCCAATAAATATTTGTTTAAAGTTCAACATCAGTAGCGATCAAGGAAATGCAAATAAAAACTACGCTGAGATTCCATCTAGCTCCAGTTAGAATGGCAATCCTGAAAAATACAAACAATAATAAAGGCTGCCAAGGATGTGGGAAAATAGAAACTTGTACACATTATTTGTGGTATTGCAATTTAGTATAACCACTTTGGAAATCAATATGGAGGTTCCTCAAAAGACTAGGAATGAAACCACCACATGACCCAGCTATACCACTCTTCGGTATCTTTTCAAGAGAATTGAAGTCCAAATATTATAGTGATACATGCATATCCACTTTTATAGCAATCTAATTCAGAATAGCCAAATTATAAAACCAATTTAGGTGTCTGTCAACAGATGAATAACTAAAATGTAGTATATACACAGAATGAAATTTTATTCAGCCATAACAAAGAACAAAATTATGTCATTGCAGGAAAATGGATGGAACGAAGAGAGTATTACACTGAGTGAGATCAGCCAGTCATACAAAGTCTAGCATCCTATGTTATCTCTCATATGTTAGAGAGAAAATAGGAAACAAAAAGAATTTTACATAAGTGAGGAGAGTGACTACTAGAATAGTGGAACAGGATTGGGGGAGGGAGATGAGGAGAGGTAAATAGAGAACTGATGAAACAGTTCAAACAATGCTATGTCCATATAGGAAGATATCATTTCCAATCTCACTAAAATATATGGGGGAGGGGAGGAGTGGGGCAGGATTCAAAGGGAAACACACCAAGTGCTATGTGCATATATGTTGTTTGTATCACTTTGAACCTCACTATAATGCATAAGTATAATTTACCAATAAAATGGGGTGGTTTTCTTGCAGCACTGGGGACTGAACCCAGGGCATTCTACCTCCATGCTACACCCCCAGCCCTATTTTTTATTTTTTATTTTGAAATAGGGTCAAACTAAGTCGCAGAGGTCTTCACGAAGTAGCTGAGGCTGGCCACAAACCTGTGATCCTCCTGTCTCATCCTTCCAAGTACTAGGATTACAAGTGCCCGCCATCACACCCAGCTCAATAAAGGATTTTTAAAAACCCATCTTTCTACAATTGTAAAAGTATTCCAATGTGTGTGTGTGTGTGTGTGTGTGTGTGTGTGTTACACTGGGGATTGAGCCCAGGGTCATTCTACCACTGAGATACAGTCCTAGCCTCTTTTATTTTTATTTTGAAACAGGATCTCACTAAATTATGCTTGCTGGCCTTGAACTTGAGATCCCCCTGTCTCAACTTCCTAAATACTGGGATTACAAGATTGTACAACCATGCCAAGTCCAACATTTTTTTTAATCTATGGGAAAATTTCCAGAATAAAATTTCCATCATATACCTGAAATAAATCATGAGCTACATAATGCAGTGTTCCAGTAGATTTGTTAAAATAACAGTCACCTCACTTAAATCTTCCAAGCTTGTTAATTACTATATCATTTCCCAGAATGGCTGGCATTCAGTGTTCTTTATTGTGTTTAAACGTAGTTCTTGGCTGCATGATGTCAATATTAGTCCTGCCAAACCTCCCAATTTATAGAAAATATATCTTTTCATTTGTTAAGGTAACATGAAAAAATATGATTGCTATCTTAGCTTGCTTTTCTATAATAAATTACCATAGACTGAGTAGCTTAAACAACAAAAACTTATTTCTCACAATTCTGGAGGTCATGAAATCCAAGATTAAGTCACACTAACAGAGCCAGGGTTTGGCCAGGGCCCTCTTCCTGGTTTGCTGATGGCCACCTGCTCATTGTGTACTCACTGTCAGAGAGCACAGTTAAAGGAAGAAATGTTTCTTCTAGTTCTTCTCAGAAAGGTACTCATCCCATCATTAGGCTTCATTTTGTCACCTAATTACTTCCCAACAGCTTTATCTCTAATAACTATCACTTTGGGAGCTTGGGTTTCAAGATCCCATTTTTTTGGGGGGGTGCAAGCATTCGGTGTATAGTATTCCACACCTAGCCCTCCGAATCTCATTATTCTTGCATGCCAAATACATTTAGCCTAGCTTGAAAGATCTAGTCTTAAATTATTCCAGATCAACTCTAAAATATAAAATCCAAAATCTGATCTTAATATCACCTATATCAGATATGGATGAAACTTGAGATACTATTCATTCTGAGGCAAAATTCCTTTCCAGCAATGAACCTATGAAATCAAACAAGCTATGTGCTTCAAAAATACCAGGGTGAGAAAGGCATAGGATAGACATTTCTATTCCAAAAGGGAGAAAACAATGAAAAAAAGAAAAGGAAGAAGTGACAGTCAAAACAAGTTTAAAAGCTAGCAAGGCCGATTCTGTGAGCTCTTAAGGCTCAAGAGTGATCTTCTTTGGGTTGATGTTCTGCTCTCCAGACCCACTGGAAAGGCACCATCACCTCCACAGTGTGGACAAGTGCGGCCCAGGCTGAGGCTTCCCCAGGCACACACATTCAGTCCACAGCAACTTACAGGTGAAAGCTCTGCATTATTCATAGATTAGCAGAAAATTAGAGACAACTTGGTGTCCAGGTAGGTAAAGATTAGTTCATTTCAAAATTAGAGAACCAGAAAAACACAGTCAAGTGAATGAGGATATGTGAATATTTTGATGGTGGTGGTGGTGGTGGTGTGTGTGTGGGGGGGGGGTGTAAAAGAAAAACATAGTTTAAGAAAGATAACTGCTAAAATATTAGGATCTAGAAACAAAGATATTGAAATGTTATGTCTAATAACTTGTATTTTAGTATCTTATTCCGAGGATGTTTGTATCATTTGCTTTTTTGACAAATTAAAACAGCACAAAGTAGGTTTAAATATTTCTGGCAGCAAAACTAGTATTACAATGAGTTTGTGATATGCATTCTTTGACTCTCACAGAAGTATCCTTTGTACATGTACACTATTTAGAGAAGCACTAAATGTCATACTTATTGATAAATTGAAAATACAAACACATGGAAAATAAATCAGTGTGTGTGTGTGTGTGTGTGTGTGTGTGTGTGTGTGTGTGTGTGATTGAGGATTGAACCCAGGGGCATTCTACCTCCGAACTACACTCCAGAACTTTATTTTTTGTTTTGAAACAGGTTCTCATGAGGTTGCTGAGGGTCTCACTCTATTGCTAAGGCTATCCTCCAACCTGAGATCCTTCTGTCTCAGCCTTCCAAGTATTGGGGTGAGAGGCATGTGCCACCACACCTGGCTAAATCAACTTTTCTTTAGGATTCTCCCTCATATTCTTAGAAGAAACTAGTAGGGAAAATATATTCTTAGCTAATAAGATTTGAAATTTTATGGTAATTTTAATCAGAAACCTCCCTTCATACAGAGCATGATAATTAAGAAAAAATGGAATAGAATTTAAGAATATCTAAACATATTTGAGTACCTGAAGAACAACATTCCTCTGAAATGGATAGGGCTGTAGAAGATTCTGGAATTGGTTTCTAGCTGCTCAGCATGCTGAGTTTGATGACTGCATTATTATAGTGAATATTGTTATGAAACCAACAGGAACTAGGTCACAGCATGCCAATTTGTGAACCATCCTGTTTGCAGGGTTGTTTGAGAAAGAAAACTTTTATTGTTACTGTTAAGAAAAGGAATTCTCTATTTTAGCTCTAGCTTTCAAACAGGGGTCCAAAGCAATTCAGCTATTTTTTTTTTAGGACACACAGCAATGAGTATAAGGAAGGAAAGGCCTTTAAGAAGAAGAAAAAGAAAAAAATCTGTATGCCACATAATGAAAGTTGGTTGCTGTTTCAATGGCTCTTCTTTGTCATTTACCAGTTTATAATCCTTTTTCTGTGTTGGTAAGAATAGAAGCAGGGACACAAAATGAGAGTCTGGGTCAGTCACTGTAGTGTTCATGCCAGGCACTCAGCCTGTTATCTAACTCTAAGAACACAGAGCATCCTGCAAAAGTTCCAAACATGGGCAGATTACCTGCTTCACATTTCCTTTTCGTCTTCAAATGGTAGTATAAAGTCTCGGTAGAAATAGAAAGACATATACATTTCTTAATATATGTATAATCAAATACTTAAAATCCATTAATGCTTTAATAAAACTATAATTAATGTATACGAACACATATCTAAAGATTATATTTTCATCATAGTTTAATGTATAAAGGCAAACAATAATAAAATAAATCCATGCCAATCTCAATATTATGTATGGGGAAGGGGAGGAGTGGGGAAGGAGCCAGGGGAAAGCTCACCAAGTGCTGTGTGCATGTATGTCACTCTCACTAGGAACTACATTATGATGTGAGACTATAATGCACCAATAAAAGTATAAAAAATGACCTATTAACTCTTATCTGACAAAAAACAAAAAATAAAAATAAAAAATAAAAAAATGAAATAAATCTATGCTTATTTTTTAGTAGCCATGATTTCTTGGACTCTGTGATCCAGGTTTTTCTAAAATCTGTTTCACCATCTTCCTATTGACATGTTCATCACTGTAGCTTGTGGAAACTTCCATTTTCGTCTTTGGCATGGAAAGAATATGAATAACAGGGTCCAAGAAAACATGGTCACTAAAATAATTAGGCATACTGTGAAAGTCAGCATTTACATTCTTATAAGATATAAAACTGAAAAAATTAAAATAATTTTCTTGGACTCACCAGAGAATCAAAGTCACCATTTTGAAATTTGGAAAGATAGAGAATCCAGAGAATCATGGTGGGCCCCTCCTTACTTGGAGCGGAAGGCATTGGGGCCATAAACGAATATTAATATTCCAAAAGTAATATTGACAAATGGCTCTTTGGCTCTTGGCTGAGTACAGAGTAGCATCGAAGTGAGATTTCCTAGGAGCTGTAGTTTTAGGAAAGTCTGTAATCTTTTGTGGATTTTTATCCTGGGGTCTGCCCTTGGTTCTCAGTGAAGAGACAATAAAGAGCTCTGTGTCTTTCACAGGAGGGAAAAAGAACAACCATTCCAGAATGAACCTGGAACTTTTCTCCACAACAAAGCACTACTCTATGAAGGGAAAAGACTTTATGGGAGCCTTGTTTGACCTGGGGAAAGGGCAATACCCTACTCCAATCCCCTTCCTATCTTACTCAAGTGGGATAACAGAAAACTTAAAAAACTTGTGGAGGTTAAAGTTCAGAGACTCAGGAACACTGAAAGACTGATAATTAAAAATTAATGATAAGATTTCTGAATGTTCCTCTTCTCAATATTTTTCTCCCACATTAGCAGTGTCTCAGTAAATACCAGCAGCCTATAGCTAAAATTGCTGAAAGACAAAGATTTAGTTTAAGGAGTTCTCAGGGAAATCCAAGGAAAACAGGGAAAATTAAAGCAAGAAGAGTAGACTAATTGGAAGACTCTGGCAACTACAAACTGTGATAAACAAGTTTAACCTAAAAATGTATGCTATGTGATTAATACAGATGAAGACTTCTATACACTTTTAGTAACTGATGAATTCAATAGGTAGAAAATCAGCAAGAATATAGTTAAATGGAACCACAAAATTAATCAATTGGATATAATTGTCATTTATAGAATGCTTTATCCAGCAATAGCAGAAAACACATTGTTCTCAAGCTCATATGGAATATTCAACAAAATAAACAAATTTGAAAAAAATGTAATATTAAGAATAGACAGTGATTTTGAACTGGAAATCAATAACTGGCTAGAGATAGCTGAAATGTTCAGAAATATTTGGAGGTTAAAAAATATACTTTTAAACAGTACATGATGAAAAGAAGATTGCCAGATTAACAAAAATATTTGAACTAAATGAGTATAAAACATCACAGTTTGTGGGGTGCCACTGTAAGGGGTCCAAGGAGGTCTTTCCAGAGGGAGAAAAGACTTCTACTCAGAACTTCCAGACTGTTGTCCACATCACAGGAAAGAATTTAAGGCCATACCATGCTTTAGCAAAAAGAAGAGCTGTATTAGAAAGCACAACACAAAGGTTATGAACTCTTGGGGTGGAATATGGGCAATGTAGACAGCAATATATACCATCAGGGCTTAAGGTCAGGGCTTTTACTAGGGTACATACTTATGTAGAATATGTTTGATCCAAAGAGGCTGGACTTCCCACAGGCCTGGAATATATCGAACAAGATCATTTTTCCCCATTTAGGGGTCTGGTCAGATATGTAGATTTTAGTTTTCATCAATATCTCTGGTGGTGGAGTGGCTGATCCTATAATTGGGCCAGTGTACCATGGTCCACTTAAATGTTAGCCCCTGGCTTCACGAGATTAATGGTTCCTTTCTATTGGGGTCTTGTTCCTTTTTTTAGTTTTATTTTTTGCTACATCCCAGAAAACTTATAGGGAACTGGAAGGTTACAAAGTAATTTATGGGTTGTTTAGTGTGTTCATATATTTTGGTCCCTTTCCCTAGCTTAGGCTCTGTTGTCTGGCTCAGAAGTTATTAACAAGCCACCCATTCCACATTCTAACAGGGACATTTCTCCTTTAAAGACTCAGTTTTATCTCAGTATTCCTAAATTTCTATCTCAAGTACAGTGAAAGCAGTGCTTAAAGGCAAATTTATAGTATTGAATGCATATATTATAAAAGAATGAAGATCTAAAATCAATAATGTAAGCTTCCACCTTATCAAACTAAAGGAAGAAGAGCAGTTTGAAACAAGCAGAAAGAAAAAAAATAACAATTAGGACAGAAATCAATGGAGTAAAAATATAGAAAATCAATGGAAAAACACAACCCAAAGATGGCTCCTCAAAAAGACTAAAATAGATAATTCCCCTAACTAGATCCACCAAGAAATAAGATAAACACTACAAATTACAAAGACAGATGGACAGCAAAAAATAAAGTGGCCAAAGGGCTTATATCGGGTGTGCGTTATATGCTTAATGTGAAACCTCTTCATTGACTTGAGTCTTGATGTGCTGTACAATCACAGGGACTGCTACAGAAATCTAAGGAAAGGGAATCTATTTCACATCTAGGTTTCAGAACATAGACATAAGTTACAGAAAAAGAGACATGAGTAAAACTGGATACTATGGATGGAATGTGCAAAACTAGATGCTACAGATTGAATGTGTGGCTCTCAAATCTGTTATGTTGAGACCCAAACCCTAACATTAGGGACTAATCCTTAGGCAATCATGGGAACTGGTTAAGTATTCTATGAATGTCTTCTTCCACTATATCAGATGGTAGGCCTGAAATTTGAAAGGAGAGAAGTGAAACTAGTAAAGAAAGACTAGAATGCCTGAGGGTGAGCTCGAACCCATGCAGAGAAACTGTGTCCATCAAATGATGCTGTAACCAGCTCCCACTGCTTTTAGCCTACAACTTTGTTTATACAGGTGATCCACAATAGACCTGGGATATTTCTTTATAGAGATTCATGTGAGTGTAGCCTAGGATCCAGGCAAGCTGAGGAAGAGACTGGAAGCTGAAGGGGCTCTGGACCTGGCTCAGCCCTGAGGAGATCTGGCAGAAGCTGAAGATGCTACAGGCTGACTATTGCCTCAAGCAGTGAACCAGTAGGTCCCACATATATTGTCTGGATTTCATTCCAGCATTGTTCCAGTCAGCATTCTTGTAGCCATAATCTAAAGATCTAGCCACATAACTTAGAGAGAAGAAGATTTATTTTCTTAGGGTTTCAGGCTCAGTCCATGTGAGGCCAGGGACCTTGGATCTCAGGGCATGGCGGCAGGAGGCAGAGAAAGGAAGAGCACATGGGCTATGTTCACATCACAGATCTCTGGAGCAAGAGAGAGAGCAGGGAGAGGAGGAGCCATTTATATAATCCCCAAGGCTGCACCCCCAAGGACCACCTCCTCCAGCCACACCCAACTGGCCTACCAGGTACCACCCAGCTAAATTCATTACAATGGATTTATCGGCTTCTGGGATTACAAGCCTCATGACTCAATTACATCAACCCTGAATATTAATAAATGAGCTTTTTAGGGGACATTTTATGTCTAACTATAACAAACATTATGGATGGTTTCCATGGCAAGCATCTGAAAGAGAGTCATGCAAAAGGTATATTTTTATGACACAGAGCTCGTAGTCATGCATAGTTATTTCTGCCACATCATTAAGTGCATTAGGGTTCAATCGGAGAAACAGAACCACTAGGTCAGTAGATTCTCTTTCTTTCTCTCAACACACACACACACACACACACACACACACACACACACACACACACAATCACACACACCCACCACAGAAAAACTGTCTTTGGGGATGGTTTAAGCAAGTTTGACAACCATAAGATAATCCAGGAGAAAATTGGAACACTTAGAGACCATAACTGAAGCTGTTGTCCACAGGCAGAATTGATTCTTCAGAGAAACCTCAGCTCTTTTTCCAATTGATTGAATCAGGTCTACCCAGTTTATTGAGAATTATCTCAGTTGTTTGAATTCAAAGAATATGGATTTTAACCACATCTACAAAATGCCTTCATAGCACACCTAGAGTAGTGTTTGATTGAATAACCAGGAAGAGTAATCTAGCCAGCCTGACACATAAAACTGACCATCACAATGCATCATTAAGGCCAGATAATATTCAAGGCAAGAAAAACAATATCAAAAAATTTGTAGACATATTTAAGACCACATTTTAATAAATGTTTATTTAAATCTGAAAGTACAATGGATGCTTTCATTTACATATATATATACATACTTATCATGTTTATTTACATGTATAAGCATATATTGATGCATAGGAAAATAACTGCAAGGTTTAAGTCTTGGAATCATATTTGAATACCTTTTAAATTTTCATTTATTTGTCTGAAGTTTTATAATTTTTGGAATGTGTGTGTATTTATAATATGTATACATATACATGTATATATTCAATTATATCAAGTTAATTATTAGCAACTTTCTTTGTGAAGCTAAAGTAATTATCAACACAAATATAAAATACTTCTTTTTTTTTGCGGTACTGGGGATTGAACCCAGGGGCATTCTACCTTCGTGCTACATCCCCGGCCCTATTTTTTATACTTCATTTTTTGAAACAGGGTCTCACAAAGTTGTGGAGCGCCTCACTAAGTAGAGAGAGAGAGAGAGAGAGAGAGAGAGAGAGGAGGCTGGCTGCAAACCCGGATCCTTTGGTCTCCGCCTCCCGAAGTACTGGGATTACAAGCATGCGCCACCACGCCCGGCTATAAAATACTTCTAACAACCATATTTATATAATAACATATAAGCTCTCATCCCCCTAAACCCAAACTGGTGGCACTTTCTTAAGCCATAACAGAGGGAGAATTATCCCTTCCTTTATTACCTTCTCCCCTTCTCATGAATAATCACTCCTCATCCCCATGATACTTAAATGCTATGATCTCTATAGACCGGTCTGACTTAAAGAGAGCCATGAATAAAGCGTAAACTGGAGATCATCAAATTCCAAAGGAATGCTGCTGTAGGGAAATGACAGTTGCTGTTCCCTTCACATTCATTTTGAAATCCAAGTTCATGCTGGGAGACTTTAACCAGCTCATTGATACACTGATACTACTACTCAAAACAAGTTAATGAGCCACTCAAAATGTGAACAGGAGGAAGAGTTGACACTTGCAAATGAGTTTAATCTTCTTGTCCTGTAGATAAGAGCCTCAATGTGGCAGCTGCAGCTGCATCACCCTGAAGTAGAAGGTTTAGAAAACTCTGCCCATTTTCACATCACCACCTTCACAGCTCCATGAGAAAGTCTTGTGCATGGATAAAACCAGCTATATTCCCCGTGTCCTTTTGCTTTTGTTTTTGTGTTTGATTTAGTTTTGACCAAACATGTATCTGTCCTAAGTAATTCTCTTCTTTTGTTCTCTCCAATAAATATCTTAATAATAACATTTATAAAAATAAATCTAAAAAGTAGATGAAATGGATTCAAATATTTAAATTAACTCAGGAAAAGTGTTGTCTTTTAATAGAATAAATGAAATAGAATCTCACTTAATATATCATTGATATGTTAAATAAACTTATATTAAATAAACTTTCTTACTGTTTATTTAATATAAGTAGTTAAAATTGTAAGACATTTAAACATCTAAGCTCTCCTACTACTGCTCACCAG
This sequence comes from Glis glis, assembly GCA_004027185.1. NCBI lineage: Eukaryota > Metazoa > Chordata > Mammalia > Rodentia > Gliridae > Glis > Glis glis. Next base: position 47,987 of record PVJS01002859.1, read on the forward strand.
CTCTGGAAAGCCTGTATTTAGAACTTTAGATCCCACATGGGAAGATCTGATGAGTATGTACAAAAACAATCTTGGAGCAGTTTCAACCTTCAACATTTCGAGAGTGCTTATCCTAGCAAATGCAAGTGAAATATAGTTCTAAATGTTCAGTGCCCTGTCATGTCTACGATGTTAAAGCTAAGCTTTCAAAAAGAACATTTGTTTTCAAGCTGAAGGAGGGTCCAGTCACTGACCTAACCAACTCCATTTTGTCCCTCTCTGATTTCATTTGCCTCTAACTTTTTTTTCCTTCCTTCTGAGTCACTTCTCTTCTGCAGTTTCTTTGGAATTCAGGAATGACAATAGATCTGATTGATAAGCTTCTTTATGACAAGGGATCAAAACTACCTCCAAGTAACAGTGAACCTTGAGATTGCCTCCTAAAGAAGGAGCAATTACCCCATAACAAAACTGAGGCTGCCCCCTAATCAGGAGTGCTCAGCTCAGGACGGAAACCAAATCATACCCCCAAGCAATGATGTCATTCCTAGAGCCTCAAAGAACCAGTCCTGAGGTAACCAGCAGCCAGACCATGGCCAGACTAACATGATCTGCTATGCCAGCTATGTACAATCCTTCCAGCCATGCAACCCCTCAACCCTTGCTTTTTTTATAAGACCTCAAAGTTTCTCCCTTCCCCTTGAAGACAGATCTGTGTTCATTGTCTCATATATCTGTTCTTCCCAGCATAGCCATGCTGATCCAAGCTCCTTTTCGGACTTTCCTGACGGCTGGTCTCTTTAATTGACATATTGGAGTGGGTGGCCAAGTCGAGTCAGTAGGGACCCACAGAGTCAGGATCTTCACCCTTAGGAGTCTGTTAACAAAACTGTTTCCCAGGGACTTTACCACTCATAAAATAATCTTTTCTTCATTCAATAGATGTCCACTGATTTATGAAATTGGGCCCAAGATGTTCAACCATGTAGCATTACCAGTGACAGCATATGAGGTTAAATCACCCAACTTAGAATTCCAGAGAATAGCATGAATTTCAAACATCCATTGAATGCTCCACTGACCAGAAAAGAGGAGAAGATAATTTGTGTGGGAATTTGTTGAAATATAAGTGAGTTATTCCTGCTTTTAACTTATTGCCAGGGAAAGGAATACATGTAAACTACTAATGGTTTTAGATAAGAAGAGTCTATCGTTAATGCAATCAATATGTATTGGAAACAATTTTATATGGCATGGAAAACATGAATCTCACTGTACTTACCTAGACAGAGTGATTGCTACTGTGGGAACTGTGTATTCTAAAAGTGGCAAATGCACATGCGAGTTGGAATCATGCTATGGAGAAATAGTAACAGTTCTGGCGTGGTATAATCAGGGAAAAATTAGAGGATAGTTGACAACTTTTCCTCAATTAAGTGTTTGCGAAATTTGTCACATGAAAGTGAGATTAGACACTGTGAAATAAATCAGTGGCACAAAAGTGAGTAAATATTACATCCAGGATAGTTTTGTTCACTATAAGAAATAGCATTTAGACCTGTCCAATCATGAATGTATCTTCATAGGAGGCATCGGAGCTTCTGATTTTACTCTCTACTCACAGTGTTAAAGACTCCCACCAGATCACCATCTCTGCATACATTAGCAAATAATTTCACAGTATCATTTTGGCTTAATGGAAAATGAACTCACAAAGCACAAAGGCCCTTTTACAGACTAAGTTATTTATGAGCAGAGAAACACCAGTAGTTTCTTTCATATAATTGAAAATATTAAAAATGGATATTAATTGCTAGCAAGTGGATAGCAGAGCTTCTTGTACTTGATGGAATATTGTGCTACATGCTCTTAAACATCCTTTTGTAATGCCAAAATTTTGTACAGCTAACTAAAGATTATTAAATTAGGATGCAAGAGAGCTGAGCTTTCCTACTGCCTCTTACCCTATTTGATCATGGAACATTATTTAGCCTCTCCGTTTTCATGCTTTCCAAATGATAGGATAATACTACATAATAGTTAAGGTTCCTTAATTTTTAAAACAAAACAAGATTCTAGGTGCAAGAAAAACAATGAACAGTATTGCACAATTACAAGTCAACAGGAGAAAAGATGTCTTGATGGATGAAATTATGTTAGTCTAAAATGTACAAAATATCATACTGGAGTTCTCTGATGAGGTGTTTTTGAGATGGGATTTGAAGAATGGCTAAGAATTTAATGTGAAGAGAATTCATTCTGAAAGTTAAGTAATAATAAAGGTAGACTATTGGGAGTGAGTGTATTTGGAAATAGTGAAAAATCCTCTCCGGGTTACTCTGACCAAATGGAAGATATAATGATGCAACTCTGTCTGGTGGCAGTCAGCAAACTAGAATCAGTGGGTCAATTCTGGTCTGTTTTTGTAAATAAAATATTGAATCTCAGTCATATCATTTCTTTACATTTTTGTCTATAGCTGACTTTCTGCTACCACAAGATAGTTTAGTACTTGTGACAGAGACCATGAAACCAGCCAAATTCTAAAATATTCACTATCGAGACCTCTAAGGAAAAGTTTGCTGACTCCTGTTATAAGGAATCATTGTGTGGCCTTAGAAACGAAAAATAGAAATATCTTGCCTGTGAGAAATCCCCAAGTGATTTTTCTCTGCAGCAGTGATTCTTATTCTTTATTCTTTTGGAGAGGATTCATATGATAGTTCTTGGAATATAAAAGACAATAATGATTCAGTGGAAGAGCCGGAAGATCCCAGTGATTCACAGCAGTTAAATCTGTCTTGAGTATAAAAAGAAGGTTGATTTACAATTTATTTAAATGACAGTAATTATGAAACTTGCAATATATGACATTTTGTGTGACTTCAAGTGTTATTTCATCTTTAGAATTAAACGCTAAATCTTGGTATGGCTTTAAAGATTAGGAGAACAGTTAACTACATAAGTACCTATGCTGTACCTGGTAGATGGATGATATATTAGGAAGTCTTCATTCTTCTCTAGTACCTCATTTTTCCTTTACTTTTCGTGGCTAAAAAGGAAATTCACTTTAAAAAGCTATATTGCTGGAAAGTATGGTAGAAGGCATAACTTACCAAAATTAGACAATTCGAAGATAAGGCTCTTTCTACCTCAACCCCAATTTTACTTTGATTTGCGCCTTTTCCCTTTTTAGCACTGCAGAAGTCTGAAGGAATTTTACCATAAGTCACGTTAACTTACCGTCTTATGATTAGTTCCATACGATTGGTAAAAAGTATTGCTCTTCATGAAATATGCCTAGTTTTGGAAACTCTTAGCCTGTAAACATAATGATCCCATTACTATGTCAATGTAATTCCAAAATTGCTTTTTAGGATTTTTGTTGTTTAGTGCTGAGATAAAATTTTTCAAAGCAGTTGAGCTTTCACTGAAATTGCTTGGAAGTCATGAGGAAATCTATTCATGAACATATTGAGAAGTAGAAGAAGCATTAGCTCTATTGCCAGGAAACGTGAAGACAGCACTGTTCTCTCTCCCCTTCCTCTCTCTCTCTCTTTCTCTCTCTCTCTCTCTCTCTCTCTCTCTCACCCTTTCTCTCTTCACTACTTATTTGAGAGGTTTTCAGTCTTTCCATTACTCACGTGTTGGACCCAGAATATGGCAAATGGGAGTTGTTATGTTTAGATATAGAATGTCTCCTAAAGAGTTCCTGTATTAAGAAACTTAAGGTACAATCACATTTTGTACTTCTCTTAGGACTTGCAACCTTGAAATATATGTATATGTATATAATGTGCCACTCTATTTGTGTAATGTATCTTAGAAATAGTAGTTCAATGCAGGTTAGATATGAAACTCTAAAGAATTCACTACAGTAAAAAAGGAGGCATGATCAGAAGGAGGAAGGGTATGTGTGTGCACGTCTGTCATGACGTACTCTAATGTTCCCACTCATGTATGTTATATCTCTCCAAAAATTACACCTTGGACTTCAAAGAGGTGTCACTGTAAATTAAATTTATCTGACTGACAATCAAAATGTCCATTATTGTCACACTTTAAATTTTAATGAATGTTTTCATTGTTAGAAAATTTCAAACACATTTTGTACATAACTCTTCAACCTTAGATAACTACTGTTTATTGCATATAACGTGATGAAGACCTGTATAAATTTTCAAGTACCTTGTTTCATCAACATCATCAGTTTGAAACCAAAGATATTCTTTTCATTTTATATACATTGCTTCTTTCTCATGTTTGTTGTTGTTTGTTTTGTATGTTTCAGGGTTTGTTTGTTTCTTAGATTCTTTTCTTTTTTCCCTTATGTTTTTCCTTCAAAGGTTTGCTTAGATATTTTATCTTTTTTTTAATTAACACTTTTTTGAATTATCTACTTCTGTACCCTGTCATGTTACAAGGTTTATCTTTTATACATGGTTCTCACCACATTCATATGGTCACGTCACTATTTTTTTATGTACTTTTATTGGTGCATTGTAGTCTCACATCATAATGTAGTTCAGAATGATAGTGACATACATGCACACAGCACTTGACGAGCTTCCCCTCAGCTCCCTCTCCACTCCCTCCTCTTCCCCATACATGATATTGAGATTGGCATTAATAACTTCACGTATGTATATAACATCAATGGAACTGCTTCCTTTGGTAAATCTACACACACACACCAGCACCCTCCCATGGACCACTTCCCTGGCTCCACTGGGGTTTCTTCTCCATTATCTAAAGTTCCTCTTGTATCCCAATGACTCCCTAGCTTCTGCATATGAAAGAAAACATATGACCCTTCACTTTCTGTGACTGGTTAATCTTACTTTTAACATAATGCTCTCCAGGTCCATCCATTTTCCTACAAATGACATAATTTTGTTCTTCTTTATTGCTGAGTAGAATTCCATTGTGTTTATATCCCATAATTTTGTAATCCATTCATCTGTTGATGGACACCAAGGTTGGTTCCATAATTTGGCTATTGAGAACTTGGATATGCATGTATCACTATAATATTCTGATTTCAGTCCCTTTGGAAAGATACCAAGGAATGGCATAGCTGGATCACATGGTAGATCCATTCCCAGTTTTCTGAGGAATCTCCACACTGATCTCTATAGCGGCTGCACTAATTTGCAATCCTACCCTTACCGATAGTGTATAGTAATTCCTATTTCCCCACATCCTGAAGAGCATTTATTGTTGTTTGACTTCTTGATGATTGCCATTCTAATTGGGGTCAGATGGAATATCAGTGTAGTTTTGTTTGCATCTCCCTGATAGTTAATGATGTTGAACATTTTTTTTCTATATTTATTGGCCATTTGTATTTCTTTTGTGAAATATCTATTGAGCTCACTTGCCCAGTTTTGATTGGGTTGTTTGTTGTTTTAGTGGTAAGTTTCTTAAGTTCTGTTGACTATATCTCATCCCGTTGACTATATGAAACAAGGGATCCATTTCTGTACTCAACAATTGTAATTCCAGCATGTAGTATATTAATTTGTATATAAGAGGCTTTTGATACATAGCTTTGACTGAATAAATAATTCCCAAATCCCCAGGGTATGAGGCAGGCAAATTTGTAAGTCAAATTTACACACACAGAGTCAAGTTAAATGCATAACTGTATATTATATAAAGTATATATACAGAAATATAAGATAGAAAAAAAGGTTGAGAAAGGACAGCCATTCATGGTGCACCCTACTTTATGATATTTTACTGTAATTCTCACTATAAACTCACATGGAATTTATTATTCTCATTGTATAACTGAGAGGCATGTGATGCAAAGCGTTTAAGCAATCACTTAAACTACTGACTCCCAGCAAGTGGTGAGGCCGGACTGTGTTACCAGATGTAATCATTTTCAAAGCCCACCCACTTCCCGTCACTCCAGGACTGAACCTCTTGTCACTGCAGAACTTGATTCTGTGCTAGGTTCTTTTCAGCTCCGGCTCTGACCTCTCAAGTTTGAAGAATGAGTTATATGGAAATTGTGAGTTTAAACCTATCTTAGACTCACATCTTCCTAATTACATTTTCTCTTTTTTCCCATAAGTGCTGTCACAATTTAAATTCCTCTGCAATTGTTGATTACTACACTTATAACATGCCAGATGTTATCTCATTTAAATTGTGCCCACACGCTGCAGGTGCAAAATGGAGGCCCAAATTGAGCAAATTTGGACTTAAGTGTTTCTATGTTTTCATTTCATCTATATGCTTGGTCCAATGTAAATCACTTTCTTCAGTTTCTTTTTCAGCCTTCTATTTGCCTAGCAGACTTCTAAAATATTATCTTAAAAAGTTCTGAAAAGTAAGAATGGTATATTACATTTTTGAGAATTAAAAAAAGTCTTCTCCTCTTAAGTAGACCATATATTTTTCCCAGACTACAAAGAGAATAAATAACTGTTCATTTTTTTGCATAAGTATAATGTCACTAAACCATGCTTCCCAAGGAAGAGAACACATTATAGAATATGAATATAAAACATAAAAACTCTCTAAGCAAATAGATCAACTGTAATCCCACAATCACTCTACATTTATTTTAAGGGATGGCCCCTTTACATTCCTTCCAGTTTTCCTTAAATGTACTCTCTGTTCATTCTTCCATGCTGTCATGTTCAACAATGTAAGAGTTGAACTTTGGATGGCACCGCCATGGTGTTTCTATTGGTTGCTATACCTGAACTAGTGAGGGAATAAAAGAAAAAACTCTGACATTTCTAAAAAAATGTTTATCTTAAGTCACAGCAAGATCACTACTTAATAACATCTGAGCAACTATGTATTTAAGTAAATCCAAGATATAATCAGCTGTGTGATAGTTATTTTAATTAACATTAAGAAAAATAAAAACAGTGCAGATTAAAATGTATCTCAGTATTTTCAATGCTTTTACACTATGAGAAGGCATCTTTTAGACTCAATTTGGGCCGGGCGTGGTGGCGCACGCTTGTAATCCCAGTAGTTTGGGAGGCGGAGACCGGAGGATCCGGGTTTGCGGCCAGCCTCAGCCTCAGCTCTCTTGCTCTCTCTCTCCCTGTTTCTCTCTCTCTCTCTCTCTCTTTCTCTCTCTCTCTACTTAGTGAGGCACTCCGCAACTTTGTGAGACCCGGTTTCAAAATAAAGTATAAAAAATAGGGCCGGGGGCGTAGCGCGGAGGTAGAACGCCCCTGCGTTCAATCCCTGGTACCGCAAAAAAAAAAAAAACAAAACAGACTCAATTTGGACTTTTTATTTATCATGTTTGCATATACATTAAAGGTAAAATACAAGAGGTAAAATACAAGTTGGTTAAGGTATTCATAAAACAGCTTCCATTCAATCTGTTTTTCTTTCTCTTTTTTTCACTTTCATTGGTGCATTGTAGTTTCACATCATAATGTAGCTCAGAATGGTAGGGACATGCATGCACACAGCACTTGGTGAGCTTACCCTGGTTCTTGTGACTCACAGAATTCCTAATCTAAGTATTTTACCTTGAAATAACATCCCCTGTGACCTCAAGAGTATTACTTATTCCTTTAAAGGGCCCTCTACTTTATCTCCAAGCTATTTTTATGTCAATTATTTCCATTCTACAGATGTGACTTGAAGTCTCTTGAACTTTCCAGAGGATTCTATGGAATATCTTTTAGCAACAATGAGAAACCATAATTTTTTTTCACAAGTGGTTCTTAAATGCCCTGCTAATATTTAAAAGAGGGGCTATGCTTGTAAAAGGGTAACATAATATGTCACCCACAAATAGGCCACCTTTGCATAAGGATTATTTTGACCTAAACACATTAAAAATATAGCAGGTACAAGAATGACATCCTTTGACACTCCCTTTTTCCTTCCTAAAAGGAGAAGAGCCCCCAAATGGAAGATGTCTTCTCAATTCCAGTAGGAAAGAAACATTATTTTCATCAGGACAAGAAGCTGAAACTGACACAATTCTGTATGAACAGACTGTATTAAAATCGATCCTTCCTTTCTTTAGCCTCCCTAGACAGCTTAGTTACTTTTCAAATATTGCCTTTCTTTGTTCAACCTAGGATAAAGGTCATCTAGGCTTTTTCTTCTTTTTGGTATTGTTTGGGTCTTTATTTCCTTATAACAGATTTTATGTGTATAGTTATATATAAAATATCCCCTAAAGAGCTCATTTATTAATATTCAGGGTTGATGTAGTGGAGTCATGAGGGTTGTAATCCCAACAGTGGATAAATTCATTGTAATGGATTTACCTGGTGGTACCCGGTAGGCCTGCAGGTCTCTAGGTGGTCCCTGGGGGTGTGGCTTGGGGATTATATAAAGGGTTCCTCCTCCCCCTGTTCTCACTCTTCCTTCCGACCTCCTCCAGCCTTGGTGATGTGAGGAGCACAGACCCTGTGCTCTTCCTCTGCCTCCTGCCACCATGCCCTGAGATCCATGGTCCCCAGCCTCACATGGACTGAGGCTGAAACCATAAGAAAATAAACCTTCTTTCCTCTAAGGTACATGGTCAGGTCTTTAGATTATGGCTGCAAGAATGCTGACAGATACATTATGTAACATATAACTAATACTTAATAAGTTTTTGTGATTTTTACCTGTTCATTTAAAACTCAGTCCCAGTGCCAAACTCTCCAAGGGTAGTTGTGAAATTTTACCTGCCCAATGTTGTATCCTGTCATGGCACAAGAATTAAAGCCAAGATCCCCGCAATCATATCTACATCTTGGCCTTTGACATCAACACTTTAAAAAACTTAAATACCAATACATACACATACATGCATACATTAAACTGCTTCTTAAATAAACAAAGGTTAATAACCAAATAGCAATGTAAGATCATCTAGTGTTATACTATGCCTGGCAAAATGGTTTTATTGGATATCCCTTTCAGTCTTTCTTCCTTCCTTCCTTCCTTCCTTCCTTCCTTCCTTCCTCTTTTTCATTTATTTATTTATTTTTGTACTGGGGATTGAACCCAGGGGCATTCTACCTCTGAGTTACACTCCAGTCCTAATTTATTTATTAATTTTATTTTGAAATAGGGTCTCACTAAGTTGCTAAGGCTGGCCTCAAACCTGTGATGCTCCTATCTCAGCCTCCCAAGTACTGGGATTACAGACATGCACCAGCAAGCCTGGATCTTGCAGTTTTCCACTGCACTATTACAAGGTTCATTAACCAAAGGATTACCATTCCATACATTTCCTCTCTGGAGATGATATTCTTAACCAATGTGTTCCTAGTTCTTTATACCTATATCTCCTCAGATATAGAAGATACATCTGTCTCCTAATGTTTTCTCTATATGATACTTTAATTTACCTACCTAAATAACTGGAGAAATATCCACCAAGTACTGCCTCAAAACAGAAGGCAGTGCATAGCTAACATTTTTATGGTCACTTATCTATTATGAACAAGCCACTTTGATAGAAGCTTTATATATACTTTTAAAAATTTTAAACCTCAAGAACAATGCAGAATTTGTAAATGCCACTTAAAAATGATGTAACGATAGATTTGTTTGGTTAAAAATTTAACCCAGATGTAGTAGAGTCTATATGCTGTAATTGAAATTTCGGGTAGCCTTTTAACTTCTCCTCCTTCTTAATCTTTTAATTCTGTACAGAGAGAGCCAACATGTTCTAGTTTTTCTTTGTTGTTTCTCAGGCAAATTTCTCCCTTTAGGAACCACTTCTTCTATCACCACAACCTCACCTCATATTTATGCTTTTTGAAATGCAGATCACACCCAGTTTTTATTTGGGGTTTTAGATATCTGCTTCCCTAAATTATTATATGTTCATTCCAAAAAAAAGGCCCTATTAAAGTCTCTTCAGGATTTGACTGATCAAGTTTCTTGATCATAGCTACAATTTAAGGCTTTTATAGGAATAGGCAATAAAGATGAAGGACCACGTATCACTATAATATTCTAACTTTAATTACCAGGAGTGGTGTATAAGATCAAAACACAATGGAATTCTACTCAGCCATAAAGAACAAAATCATTTGCAGGAAAATAGATAGAACTAGAGAATATTATGCTAATAACAAAAAGTGAAGGGTCACATGTTTTCTCTCTTATGGGGAAGATAGAGAGAAATTGGGATATAAGAAGGACTCCTGATAAAGGAGGAGAATGATGGGGGGGGAGTTATGGGAGGGAAGGAGGTGGGGAGAGAGACTTGATGAAGGAAACACTTCAGTTGATGCTATATACATATATTAAATTATAAATGCCAATTTAAATATTGTGTACAGGAAGGAGAGGGAGTGGAGTGGGATCCAGGGGGAAGGTCACCATGTGCTGTGTTGTGTGCATATATGTCCCTATCACTCTGAACTTAATTATGATGTGTGATTACAATGCACCAATAAAAGTATATTTTAAATAGAGATGAAGGACCAAAATCATACACTGCAGTTTTGGTGGGCCTTGTCTTAATATTTTTTGAGGGAAGTAAAGTGGTATATTGGAAACAGCAATCACTATAGGGAAGGTAGGAAAGGTAGTGTTTAGTTTTATTGGCATCCCCAGTACAATGCTAAGTGTGGCCATGATAAAGGCAAAGACTCCCTTAAGCTGCAATGTTCTCTGTTCTGAAGAAAGAGTATATGGCTAACTGCTGTGGAGTTGAGTGAAATAGAACCTGTCTTAAATGTATGGTACAAGGGATTATATACTCTGGGGTTTCATATAACAGCAAAACATGTACAGAAGAGCTTGTAGGTAAAACGTGCATCCTGTGAACCAGAGATAAGTCAGCATATTTTATTTTTATTTATTATTATTTATTTATTTATTTATTTATTTATTTATTTATTATTTTTGTTTGTTTGTTTGTTTTGCGGTACTGGGTATTGAACCCAGGGGCGTTCTACCTCCAGGCTACACCCCCAGCCCTATTTTTTATTCTTTATTTTGAAACAGGGTGTCACTAAGTTGTGGAGGACCTCACTAAGTAGCTGAGGCTGGCCGCGAACCTGGATCCTCTGGTCTCAGCCTTGCAAGTACTGGGGTTACAAAAGTGTGTCACCACGCCCGGCTTTATTTATTTATTTGTTTGTTTGTTTGTTTATTCATTTGTTTATGTGTGTGTGGTACTCGAGATTGAACCCAGGGGCATTCTACCTCCAAGCTATACCCCCAGCCCTATTTTATTTTTTTATTTTGAAACAGTCTCACTAGATCGATGAGTCTCACTACATGGTGAGGCTGTCCAAAAACCTGTGATCCTCCTGTCTCAGCCTCCCAAATACTGGGATTACAAGCATGCACCACCAGGCCCAGCCTAGTTCAAGTGAGCAAGCTCACTATATCTGATCATGAAGAGAGGGGATCCAGTTCTCCAAAATTCTTTGTTTTCCTAGAAAATATACTGACTTGTCTCTAGATATAGACAGATGCTAATATATAGATATAGACATGAATATAGACATAGATATAGACAATATATATTAATGTATGTATGAGTATGCCTGGAGGTGAGGATGGAATACTTCCTGAGGTAGGATCCTTCCTATGAAGTTAGTAGGTCCAATACTCTTCCATCAACTATAAGGTCTATGGCATATTTTTCTAATAGACAGCCTAAGAATATTGTTGTATCCAAGTCTTAATATTTAAAACTTTAAATGTCAGTGTAGCTGTGAATTTCAGAGGAGACTGAGCTAAAGCAAAATTGAGATAGGACTCTGCGAAGTAGTAATTTTTAAACCCAATACATGCTAGTTATTGTTTTGTCATCATTTTCTTCTTTTTTCTAAAAGTTGAGTGTTGAGAAAAAATAATCTAGTTAATTGAGGATTGCATTACTTAAGGTTTGATTGCTTATAAATAATGACACCATAAGAATATACAAATTGGCTCAGCAAATAGAAAACTACAATTATTTTATGCCTCATTGGAAGAAAGAAGTATCAAGGAAGGTCCCTGGGGATCAGAATGAGCCTTGGTATTATTCAACATATTCATTAGCCAGTCAGTGGAAAATGTGAACAAGTGCACATCTAAATTTGTATAAAAATGTTAGAAGTGAGAGAAAATAAATCAGCTTGATCAAAAATACAGATGGATCTGGACAGCTGGGGAAATTATTCAGATGAGACAGAGACGAGCTTTAATAGAAAGAACAGTAAGATAATGAATTTTAAGAAGAATAATATACAACATAAAAATATAAACTAATAAGAAGTTAAGATACATATAAAATATGGGGACCACTATTTTAGTGTATTTGTTGATAAACTGAAAAAAAAACCTCTGAAGTCCAGTATTATGCTAATGAAGGATAATTGCATTATAATTTCTTTAAGTTAAACAATTGGAAAGAAGAGAAAAATTATAATACCACTTAGTTAGACAATAAAATTTTGTCTATAAGATTTTATAAAGTTTGGGACAAAGTAACAATTATAATAAAAGCTAGCAATTTGAACAAGCATGGAGATAGTTATTTGCACAGTTTTGTGGTTAAAACCTTGAATTCCCTGACATATACCCAATCTTGTAGATTAATCTCATGTCTGTCTCAAAGTTTTCAATCTAGTTACACTCTTATGACATTTATTCTCATTTTCTTAGCTTAAAAGTCCCATGGCATACTGCTTCCCTGAACTCAAGATTCAGTAAAACTTATCAAACCAAATCTCCACAGTTGACTGTTTTGACTAAAAATAGAATTCTAATACCCAGATATATTACATGCTCTAAACATAAATTATGCCAGGCCAGTTCCAAATTTATAGAATTTTGCATTGCTAAGTATAGGAAGACCTTATACTATTAGAATATGTTAAATACCCATTCATCACTAGAAAGACAAATATTAACCAATATAACTACTAGTTGATTTCAGTGGATAGTACCCTGAATTTAGAAGCTGTTTTTAAAAATAAGGCCTACTGAGATATTACTTTCCATGTCATATATTTGTGGTATTAAGAAAATATATTTGTGAGAGGATAATATTATGAGAGAGGACTTGCTCAAGTCTTGTTTAGAAATTATAATTTTTTCCCTATTCTGACCCATTGGACAAGCTTCTTATTCTCTCTGGGACTGACTAAAATCATGATACTAAGAGTTCATGAGAAAATTAGAAGTCTTTTATAAAGATAAACTATCACTATCAACATTGTTAATATGTTATTACTATTTTGTTAATATTAGTTTTATAAACAGATGCAATTAAGCACCAAGTAAAATACAAATATTTGTCCTAGTGAGAGTACTTAAGTATGGTTTTATAAAACCTAACTTCATATTGATTCCCCTAACTCCTGCATACTAAAATGTTAACATTTATTTGACTCACTATAATAGCGTGCTTGGACTGTCATTACAAAATAACATAGACTGACAGCTTAAGCAGTAGGCACTCACTTTCCATAGTTCCTAAGGTTAGCAAGTCCAAGAGAGGGGTACCAGCATGATTGGGTTCTGGTGAGAGCTCTCATCTTGGCTTGGGAATAGCCACCTTCTCAATATAGCCTCACATGGAAAAAGGAGAGAGAAGACAAGGGAAATTGAGAAGAGGAGGGGAGGGGAGAAGAGGATAAAGAGTGCTGGTTTCTTTGTTTTCTGGTAAGGATACTAATCTCATCATTGGGACTCACTCTCACCTAAATCTAATTACCTCCCAAGAGCTCCCCCATCACATTGAGTTTGAGAGCCTCCACACCTTTTGAAGGGACACTAACTTTCAGTCCATACCAGTGGAACATCATTATTCTCTTCTTTACTTTTTCCCTTTAAGAAAGGAATGCTATTGTCTTGAGCTTCGTTTTTATGTTCTTGTGGAGCTTTTGTTTTGTTTTATGATCCTTCTTATGCTAGGTAACTATTTATAATCATCACCAATGATGATGAATTTAAATACCTCCAATAAGTTATAAATATTATCACTTCTCATTTCATATGCTTTCAGTTAGGGAAGTGGGTGCTTGCCTATTTTGTCGTTTGCCCAGAAAGGAGAAAAAAATAAATTTAGTATTCACTGTAGCTTCTTCACTTTTATAAATGGTGTTTCTTCCTGCACTGTTTTCTGCTGTAGTCCCAGAAGCACTTACTAATTCTGAAATCCTCTCTTGGGTGATTCTCTGAATTGGAAATTGTGACCTTGAGGCTGTACTGATAGATCATTTTTTATGTGCTCTGATTCCATGACTATGTTGAATCCCAGAGAAGAACATCTTCCCTTTGCTCTGGGAGATTCATCCATCTCAGGGGTCTTTGCTTCTCTACTCTTATGGGAGTCATTTCATGTATGTGCACTCTCTGGGCACTGAATACAAGTAGAAACATGAGGTCAATAATATGCTTACGATGTTTCACATAGGATAAAGAGTGGGAAGGATCAGGTAAAATGTATGAATCAAGGAGTAACCTCAGCCAAATAATTTCATGATTATAGCATGTATGGATTAGAAAATATTTTTTAATGAATCATACATCTTAGAATTATAAATTTTCTTCTCAGAGTCGAACTCATTACTGATGCTTAATTTTTAGATTTTGTTATAGTACATTAATACTAGTTAATCTCACTTCAAGGATTAATCAGGACTATGTCACTTTATAATAACTACCAGCCTATAAAATAGTCCATTTAGATTATCCCAGCTTACAATGTAGGAAGCTAAGGACTTCCAGCTAGTCAGCAGAAGATCCAGGGTTAGAATGTATGTCTATCAAAATTCAGAGAAGTCCAAGATCTTTAAAACTCCCTCTACTTAATAGGGAAATATTTCAGTCAGCAAAAGGATTGGTCTCTGAGTGTATTCATGAAGCTAAAGGAATGGAGGTAAAAATGAGTCTTACTAGTCCTCATATTCCACACTGATAAGTTATGAAAGAAAAAGCCTGGCATCTAGAGCTTGGACAGTCTGGGAAACTCTTCTACCCCTGCGGTTCACAGGCATACATTGAAGACCTTGATAAAGTTATTTGGGAAAGTCTGTACATTGCTGACTCTGCCCTGGAAGCACACATTCAAGGAGACATGCAATAAATTATGGATTGTTTAAAGGCTCAGTGTAATACAATGAAATGACAATCATCCTGAAAACCAAGGTCTTGCTGGGCAAATCCTCTACTTGGCAGCAACTCTCTTTTGACCTACAGGGCTCAGAGCTGTCATTGTACTCTGTTACTGCCATAGCTCATCATCAGCCTTCACTATGCTGTGTTATATTTATACACCAGCTCCCTAATAAAGAGAATTGGCTTAATAAAAAGCAAATACTGAAAGATTTTATGAAACCAAAGTAGCTAAATGATAATTAAATACACCCAAGAGAAAATTAAAAATGAGAAGAATGATAAGGAAGAGAAAATAACTCTCATATTTGAGTACAAACACATATCTAATTGAATGGTTTCTTTGTTGCCCTGCAGGTGAGATTATAGGTGCTAACATCAATAAAATAGTGTTCACTGTTTATCATAAGATACATGTATCATTTGATATATCCTAGAGTTTATGGTTCTATAATGCTTATGTTTTTATAATTAGTTTTGGATAATATTATTTTATGTCCTTTATTTAATCTTTTAAAATAATTGTATTAGAGCATTGCTAATTTATATCATAAGTTTAATGTGATGCAAACATCTATGTGCACAGCTTTTGATGTATTCCCTTCACATCCCAACCTACTTCCCACTCCTCCTTCCCCTACATATTAGCAAAATTGGTAGTAACACCTTCCTGTATTGCCATAGTATCATTTGAACTGTTTCCTTCCTAACTCCTCCTTTTTCCTCTCCTTGGCCCCTACCCTCATTTCCTTTCCACTATTCTGCAGGTCTCTGTCCACATAATTTCAGAGTCCCTTATGTTTCCTCTTCTCTCTCTAGCTTCCACATATGACAGGCAACATATAACCCTTAACTTTCTGAGACTAGTTGATCTCACTTAGCATAATATTCTCTAATTCTACCTATATTCCTATTTTTGTAATTATCGATGCCAGTATTAGGACCTATATACACTGTATTAATGAATGCACCCATTCATTACAGTGTAGTTTAGTTTGGGGTAGTAGAAACCCAATTCAAACAGATTCACACAAAAATGGAGTATTTGGCATAACAGAGGAGTCTAAGACTAAAAGCAAGTTTAGGAATGGCATAATATGGGTGTTTAAATGAGATATTCAAAAGTAACACTCTAAATGTAATTTTTTTTTGCGGTAACAGGGATTGAACCCAGGGGCATTCTACCTCCGAGCTACACCCCCAGCCCTATTTTTTATTCTTTATTTTGAAACAGAGTCTCACTAAGTTGTGGAGGCCTCACTAAGTAGCTGAGGCTGGCTGTGAACCCAGATCCTCTGGTCTCAGCCTCCCAAGTACTGGGATTACAAGCATGCACCACCACGCCCAGCCTAAAGGTAAATCTTCACCAACTGTTTTGCTCTTATTGCTGTTGACTTTATTTTTAAGAAGCAATATCTTCAACCAAAGTACTGCTAAGTGCCAACCAATGACACTAAAATGACATCATATCATTCCAGCCATCCTTCCTGAAACAAATACTTCCCTTTTTCTCCTGAGTTCTAGTAAAATCGATATGTAAGGATCTCAGAGGTCCAGCTGAGGTGATGAGTTTGGTGAGGAAGTTGAAGTGACCTGAATGGTCACATTGGGGTCACATGTATTGCTAAAGCTCCACGTTGAACCAGCCTCCCTCAAATTGCATAGATTAAGATTGAGGAAAGGATATTCCCCTACACCCCCCAATAATTACAAGGTGTTTCTACCAGATAAAAGTAAATGGTTGCTGGGTAGGCAAAAATAGTAGGTCTCCTTTATAAATGGCAACCACGAGAAGCAATGAATATTAACACAGAGTCTAAGAATAAAAATGTATGTTCAGAGCTTAGAGGGACCTTAAATACTATCATCCCCTTCGCCCTTTCGTTCAGCTTTTAGACAGGATTTATTGGCAAGCACATTGCTAATGTTGTCTCAATTAGCAAAATGGAGTTGAAATGATCAGATCCTGGACCAGAATGTATCCACTGGTATCTCAGCCATGCTTACCAGACCTGCTCTCAAATGAAGCCAATGTATTTTTCCAGCCAAAAGAAAGACGAGGCCGCAGAAACTCAGCCTGTAGAAATGTAAAAGAGTAGTTGATTACTCAGAATAAACAGAAATAGCAGAAGGCAGCTGGCAGGGAGGAATCAGAGATGGGCTGATACAATTTTGAGAAATAATAAATGTCTCTGTAAAACCAAATTACAGAGACTAATCGACAAGAGGCAGGGCTTCCCATGCAGAGCAGAGGCATGGCTGCAAGTGGAAACCGCCTGAGCTAAGCAGAGGGCACCTTTCTGTCACTGTGCCTCAGGATGTGTACTGGCCCGTATGGCCTCATCCTCCACTGTGGAATGTTAAAGTAGGGTAACCACGTAGACTATAGAAATGTAAACACCATGCAACAACCCAGAGCGCTGGCAGAGGGAGGAGCACACACGTGTGGGAACAGCACCCCATGGATTTGTGCACTATGGCGACCCTGTCCCAAAAGCAATCAGCTAGACCACCAAAGACCAGCAACCAAACTTTCATGCTCAAATCCCAGTTATCAAAATTGAGCTCTTATAATTAAGTCCCAATCAAATTTGAGGCTACTTGAAAAAAAAATTCAAAAGTTAGAGAACAAATACATACTCTAGTTTGCTTGAAGCCAGGAAAATTGAAAATTTGAACAAAACTTTGTTTTATTCATATGAATTATATTAGCAAACTCTTGTATACATCTTGTATTGGGTGCTCTTATCACAATTTACCAAATGGTGTATGTCTATGTATATATGTCTTTATGCATACATTTGTTTATGATACTGTCCTGCATGGTCAAGGCGTTCATTTGGACTTTTAGGAACGTGCTGCAGAAAGAGTAATTCTTATGGTCTAATTTAAATGCAATAAGAGAAAAAGGATTAAGTGCACACACTTTCATTTAGCAGGTTCAGCTAGCTCATTTGTGCATCCAACATAATCTCTTAAAAATTACCATAAGCAAAATATAACAGATTGTAAACGGTTGCTCATATTAACTTAGCTAAGTACTTGTAATCTGCCTAAGCGTTATTTAACAGAACATAATTGCAAAACAGTATGATACCTCCAGAGTTTGGAAGACTGTTATGTGCCTAAATCATACTTAGCAATCAGAAGGCTAAAACAGAGACTAAAAATGTACTTTTAAAAATATTTTTAAAATACAGTTCTTCTGATATTTTATTTCATTTATCTTAGATGCAAAAGGAAAACAAAGTGGTCTGAAAGACAAAGCATTTTGGATTTTAAAGAATTGGGGTTTGGTGAAAGAGTTCGACTTTAAACGTTGAGTCAATTTTGAAAGACTGATATATAAGGTTTATATTACAAAATACAAAAAAGGAAGAATGAAGCATAATAATCTTCCAGTCCAAAAGGAAATCAGGATCAATCCGGAGCAGGGGTCCTTGGATGAGCAACATGAGTATCACTTGGAAATTTGTTAGAAATTTGAGTTATCAGGTTCCACTCAGGAACCTACTGAGTCAGAACTCTAGGGTTGAAACTCTGCAATTTATAATTAAAGAAGTCCTACAGGTTAATCCAATGCATACTGATGCTTGAAAAACACTGGTCTAAGTTAAAACATTTGACAGAAACACTTTAAAAATGTTTGAAAAGAAGTCACTATGCCTGCCCCAACTAGAGGGCAAGACGCTGGGCAGGTCTGGAACGATCTATGTAAAAGCCCCGACAGCACAAGAAGAATCCAGGGTTAGACGTCACTTCCCTTCTGACCATGGGGCACAGGAGGAAAACAACCTGTATCCATTGTCCTTTGCAGCATAAGGCTGGGGCCTGGCAGCAGCTTCAGAGTTCTGGACAGCGCAGAGAAAGCAGAAGAAGGTGCCTGGGTACCTGCATACAGGGACAGAAATGTTGATAGGATCTGAAACTGGAACAAGGACGACTCTGAGTCTAAAGATCTTTGGGATCGAAGCCTGTAGCAGAACGCACACGTAGTTCAGCGACAAATCAGACACCTGGTTCTTTCCTCACAGCAGGATGATTTATAGCATTTAGCAAACTGCTCCTAAATGTGGATCACCTGGCAGGAAGGGTGTAGACAGAGGGTTTGCCAAGTAATTGAGTTACCTAGAACTAATACTGTCCTGAAAACGGAAATGTATTAACTTGTTTTCATTTGTAGAAAAGTAATGGCCGTGGAAAACATAAAGTAACTAAGTTAAAAGGAGGATGGAGCCAGGGACAAAACATCACCTCTGCCTGTTAAAGATTTATGCCGCCCTCTTGTGGTAGAGGTAATCCTAACCTCCACGGAGCTACTGACTGATCAAGCATCCCCCCCCCCCCATACCACCTGTCTATCACGTTTAACCCAGCAGAGCACAGCGAGTTCCTAAGTAGGGAACCAATTGCAACAAAAACACAACTTTGAACCAGAGTACTAAATGAGAGGTTTCAGGACCGCAATCTAACACAGCAATTCCCAGGAACCTTTTATCTCAGCAAGCTGGGAAGAATTCTGGTTCTTATTTTTATTTTTTTCACCCAGGAAAGACATCTTGTTGGCACCAGGAGTTCCAGAAAGTGTCTGCCAAGTCCATGTCAGTCCTGGCACATTTTCAAGGATGTGCTGCCCAGGACATTAAACTTTACGCTACACGATAGCAACTTGCGACCACCCAGATCTCTATGCTAAAGAGCCGCTGAGATGGAAGGGCATCCTGATTGGCTGGCAGAGGAGCTCGAGGGAGGGCATTCTGATTGGCTGGCAGATGAGCTCGAGGGAGGGCATCCTGATTGGCTGGCAGATGAGCTCGAGGAAGGGCATCCTGATTGGCTGACAGATGAGCTCGAGGAAGGGCATCCTGACTGGCTGGCAGATGAGCTCGAGGAAGGGCATCCTGATTGGCTGGCAGATGAGCTCGAGGAAGGGCATCCTGATTGGCTGGCAGGATGAGCTCCTGGAGATGTAATGCTTCAGTCCTAAGAGCGAGTGTATGAGCCCAAGCTCACTCAGCTTGTAGAAAACATGATTTTAGTTGGATTTTTTTCTTTTTTCTCTCTCTTCCTTTCTTTTCCTTTCTTCTATCTCTCTCTTTCTCCCTTTCATCTTTTTTTGTTGTTGTTGTTCTTATTATGTTGTTTTTATTCTGCAGACCATTGCCAAAGAGACAGGCGATTTTGTTCATTCATTAATTGTTTTTGCTTCAATCCTGCCATCTTGAGGGGGGGCTTTTTATCAACTTTGTCTTATTTTCCAGGTAACCTCAGATAAGCCATAAAATGTAAAAATTAGAGGAAAAGGCACATTTTGTCAAATATACTTTTCATAGAATCAGAAATACTACATAATACTAATAAAATAATTTTTAAATCTCTAAACATAGATTTGGAGATGAAGTTTATGCTCACCCTAAATAGTAACCACCACCTGTATTTCTGATATTGAGTACATACAGATACAACCTTCAGTGCATAAAGGGGGCTATCATTTTAGATGGTGAACACAGAAATCTATGGAAAGAAGTGAGCATCAGAGAGAGGAAGAAATAGAAGCTAACAGCTATTTCCACACAGCGCAAGAAATAGGTCGGAGCTTCCAAGAAAAGAGCCAACGGTGAACAATTTGCCACTTTCTCAATAGCATTTCTTTGTCATACTAGGGGAAAAATAAACATCTTTTCATAATAAGGATGTTGCTCTTTGGTGCTAAATAAGTACACTACTAGTCTAAGTGATGTTCTCAAGACCTCCTTCCTTTTTGAATGGAGTTTCCCTTTCACAGTGTGTGAAGGGCATTTATATGATTATGAAGCGTTGAGAATGAGTCTGAAACACAACCTGAGTTAAACAGAAAGAGAGGGGGATGTCTCAAATTGTGGCAACAGAATTCTTAAAACATCATCCCAAGTTAGAAAAAAAAGCCTACTTAAAGAAATAAAGTCAAATTATCCTAACTAGTACATTATTATTTCTCTGTGATTTTTTTAAAAAAATTAAACATTGCTTTGTATGGTAAGAAAGAAAAATACATCTTTTTAGATATGTTTATGTAATAAAATAATGCTGGCAAGTGGGCATAGTTTTAATGAATGATTTTATGCAAATGAATAGACAGTCTAGTATTTCATATAATGTATTCAATGGATTGGAGTGTTGTTTTGTTAATGAACTTGCCTGACCAAAATAGTCCGGTGTAAAGAAATGTTTCATGATAACCAAAGGTAGAGAACTCATCATTCCTGGGTCTAAGGAATGACTAAATTCCCAATTACCGTATCAGAGGACTGTCAGAAAGAGAAAAGCTCATTAGTTCAGCATAACTACCTGATTATTCCCATGCAGTACATCTTACTTTTATGCAAAAATGGGTTGCATTTTGGAAAATTACTGTTGCATGGAAAATGTATTAAAAGAGCTCCGTGATACGTGCCTAATGTTTTTGTATTGTTGAGGAGTTTGGAAGACATTATTATGCATACAGATGTGCTACAGATCATTAAAGATCAAGAGCTTTCAGACTGCAAAGACAACAGGCTGATACAAAAACCAAAAGACACAAGCAGCATCTTATTCAGAGTTGGAGCTTTGAGGAGTAGAAGTAAATGTGATCTTCTAACCACCACCCAAAATTATCCAGCATTTAGGTTAGCATTCTAGATTTAGAAGAAACTGTGGACACTTTTTAAAAATTTGTATTTAAGAAATAATTTGTAAATTTTTCTCAGATATGTTTCATAAGAAATGGTTGAGGTCAGCATCTATGAAGATGTGAGAATATAAAAATGAAAAGAAGTTTAAAATGCGCTATAACAGACTGACTTAACGATAGGGTCTCTAAAAGAAAGGAAAATTATGTCATTTATTTAAAAAACACTAAATTTCAATGGATTTTATATGTTTGTGGTGCTGGGGATTGAAACCAGGGGCATTCTACCCTAAGACACCCTAAGCTATACCCCTAGTCTTATTTTTTTATTTTTTATTTTGAAATAGGGTCTCACTAAGTTGCTGAAGGCCTTACTAAGTTGCTGAGGCTGACCTCAAACCTCCAGCCATCCTGTCTCAGCCTCCCAAGTACTGGGATTACAGGCATGTGCCACCATGCCCAGCTCAACGTATTTTTTAAAGCAATATTTTAAATGCAAAGTTTAGGTAACAAGACAATATTTCAAGTTTAAAGATACTCCATATTTTTAAATTTATTTTAGGTGCTGTGCCTCACAACATGAAATGGCTAGGATAAACATTTTAACAGATAACTCCCTATGAACTGGACATCATAAGCTCTGAGAAATCAAAATTATCTTAGGTTTAACATATGATAATAAAGCTTAACAAGTAACAAAGGATATTTCGCACATAATATGTTCTTAATAATAAGAGAAGGAACCACTACTAGAAAGCTGAATGTTCCTAATTAAAGGATTAATAAAAAAATAACTGAAAGACATGAAGTATGGATATGGAATGAAATTTCCCAAGCGTCCGCTGCATTGGGATCTTGCTGCCTCCCATTCTAGAGTTCTGCATAGTAAGCTCATGCCTGTGGTGGCTTCTAGACCCCAAATCCTCCCAAACCAGCAAGGATTTAATTCACAACCAGTAGTCAGCTACCAGACTGACTCTGACAATACAGGTCAAATAAAAAAATTTTGCTTCTGCTTTATTTTGGGGAGCAGGTTTTTAGCGGCATATTATCCCTGGTTCCCCATACTGAGGTCTCTACTTAAAGTTTCTTAGCCTACAGTTTCTCCAGTCTCGGAGCCTGAACCCCTGTTTTACTTTCTGGTCAGTCCCTCCATTCTCACCAGGCCAGAAACTGCAATTAGTCCCCCTAATGTCTGCCACTCTGATACTTTGTGCAATTTTTTAAACTTACCTGTGTGGCTCTCTGAACAGTGACAGCTCCTAAATTGTCCATTGCCATGCTCCACTGGCCTATCAGTGATTTTCTGATACCCCTCTTAGAAAAAGTCCCTGACACCAATTGCTTGCCTGCTCCTGTCTTTTGTCACATAATCTCTGGATACCATATTCGCATATTCTGACTGTTAATACAAATTGCCTTTGGTGAGAAAAAGGCTTAGATTCTGTCTTAAAATGATATTTGGACAACACTTAAAAGGCAGACTTACCCAGCACTGAAAAATTTAAGCAAAGGAAGAGCAACAATAATGAAGTAGAAATGTCTCTAGGACAGTATACAACAAAACAGAATAGAAAGGGGGGGCAATTGAGGACAAAAGTGGAGAAATTTAACCTGACTACAAAATATGAAACTAATTCAAGATAAATCTATCCCCAATTTAACATATTATTGTTAATCTTTTAGTCTTTAAAGAGTGATACATTTTCTCTAATCTCTCTTCTCTGTCTGCCTATGACTCAGAAACATTGTATTGAAATAAATCACAAAAGTGCTTGTCTATATGAACACTTTACTGTCTCCATTCTGTATTTTAAAGCTACTAACATTCTGTAGCTCTTTTATTCCTAAGGTTTTTCTAATTAATTTTTCAATGGGAATATCTCCCTCAAACCAAGTATAGATGTGAATAAAATTAGTGTGGCTACAATAAATATGAACTAAAAGGCAAAGTTGCTAGCTCAGGGAAACAAAGCAATTGCATGTGTTACAAATATTAGGAAATGAATAGGATTTGGGGAAAAAGGGTTGTAATAAGTGAATGGATTGTAGGCCCATGTTAATATTAATGTGGTAACAAGCATATTGTGAATAGGTCTTTTCTTATTTGCAGGTGAATAAAGAGAAAAACTAAAATAAAAATAAAATGTGGGATGGAAAGAGAATACCAAAAAATATAAGCAAAATACTTGCTTTTAAAAATAACTTACTTAATCCAGAAGAAATTTTTAGGAAGACTTCCTGATACTTAAAAAAAAAAGGCAGAAAGAAAAATGAATTGATTCAGCAATCTGTGACCCATAAGAAATGAACAGATAAAAATTAAAAGATTCCAGAGTATACAAAGGGTCAGATACACAAGGAGATAAAAGTAAAGGAAATATTACAAGGCCATCAGATGCAAGGGTTGAATAAAAATTCAAACTGAATATAATAGAAAATAAAGTTTATAGCCGGGCGTGGTGGCGCACGCTTGTAATCCCAGTACTTTGGGAGGCGGAGACCGGAGGATCCGGGTTCGCGGCCAGCCTCAGTTCTCTCTATCTCTCTCTCTCCCTGCCTATCTCTCTCTCTCTCTCTCTCTCTCTCTCTCTCTCTCTCTCTACTTAGTGAGGCCCTCCGCAACTTTGTGAGACCCGGTTTCAAAATAAAGTATAAAAAAATAGGGCCGGGGGTGTAGTTCAGAGGTAGAACCCCTCTGGGTTCAATCCCCTGTACCTCAAAAAATAAATAAATAAAATAAAATTTATATTATGAAAAAACAAATCAGTTGTGGGCAGGACAAGCTTGACAATTTCTTTCAAAATGTAGAAGGAAAAAAATGATGCAAGAAGGGAAAGCTTAATAGAGGCAGGGGATAAACTGGAATGCTAGTATGTATTCCTGTGACCAGATAAATGGGAAAAAAGCAGTAGCCAAAAGTTATATTAGAACAGTTTCCCTGAGCTGAAAGGACTGAGTGTATTCAAAACAAAATTAGTGAAAATTGATCTTCATTTAGTTATATTCACAAAATAAAGAAAAAGTCTCAATGTTCTCCAGACAAATGAGAAAGTTATTAACATAGGATCTGGCTTATCCTTAAAACTTGTATTGGCAACAACAACTTAAAAGAAAAATAGAAGTTATTAAGTGGAAAAGTTTATCATCCCAAGAATTTTAGACATAATCATAGGACCTTGGAGAATAAAGTCAGAATATTCTAATACATGCAGGAACTGTACAATAAAAACATAAAACACAATTTAGAGTAACAAACTGCTGTAGTGATACAAGTTGGATATTGCTAATCTGAAAATTCAAAATCTGAAATGCTCCAAAGTCCAAAACTGTGTTAACACAGATAGTATATCACAAATGGTGAATTCCACACCTGACCTCATCTGATAGCAATCAAAACGCAGATGTACCAATAATGTTCTATAAAAATACCGTCAGACTATGTATAAAAGGTATATTTGGAATAAGGGATATTCAACATATAGTATAAAATGACTGAAAAGGAGGCATGAAGAAAATTAACATTAAATTTTAAATCGATATTGGCTATCGCAGTTTTATTTTCTAAATCAAAGATACAGAATGTCAAAAACCTCATTGGCAAGTGAATAAAGAGATAAAATGCTAAAATAAAAATAAAACATGGAGTTTTTTTAAGCACATCTCAAATTAATGGAAAGAAAATAGAAAATTCAAGCTAAGAACTGACTTATCTTTAAAAATAATAACTTACTACAGAATCTGGCCCACTTAATAAATAGTATATTATTAAACCTTAAAATTACTAAACAGTAGTATCCTGTTGGGAATGATATTATATTAAGGAGTACCAAGTGGAGGATGCAATAATTTATAAGGCTGAATAATTTATTTATATAAAATGCTAACACATCAACTTCTCAAAAAATAAAAAAGTAAACAAAAGACAAACTAGAAAAGTGCTTTCTATATGCATAACAAAGAATAAAAATTTCAATACTAAAAAGTGTTCTATTAATTCAATATGGAAAAGATAATTCCAGAAGAAAAATGCACAAAAGTATTATTTATGTAGTTTACATGTGAGAAAATTAAAAAGAACATCAAACATTAAAAAAAGTCTTCAAGACTGTTGTAATGAATAAATTCATGCCTGAAAAAAGAACATAAGATATGTACCTTACAAATGTCACTTACATTGGTATGTATGTGGGCTTGTACATTATTCTTTGGAACATAAATTAATACAATCCTTCTTGAATACAGTATAGACATATCAGTCGCTGCATATATTTAGACCACTTATTACAATAATTTAAATCATCAAATGATAGACGTGAAGCCAGACTTGGTGGTGCACACTTATAATCCTAGTACTTGGGAGGCTGAGACAGGAGGATCACAGGTTCACGGCCAACCTCAGCAATTTAGTGAGGCCCTCTGCAACTTAGTAAGACCCTGTTTCAATATTAAAAAAAAAATAGGTAGACCAGAGGCTGTGAGATTACTAGAAGAAGCCATAGGTCCAATACTCCATCATATAGGCACAGGTAGAAACTTCATCGACAAGACCTCCAAAGCACAGGAAATTAAAACAAGAATTAATAAGTGGGATAGCATTAAACTACAAAGCTTCTGCTCATCAAAGGAAACCATCAAGAGCTTAAAGAAAAAGCCTACGGAATGGGAGAAGATCTTTGCAAGCTATCCCTCTGACAGAGGTCTAATATCTAGGATATACAAAGAACTTACAAGACTTTACACTAAGAAAACAAACAATCTGATCAAGAAGTGGGCAACTGAAATGAATAGACACTTCACGAAAGAAGAGATACAAATGGCCAATAGGTACATGAAAAAATGTTCAACATCATTAGCAATCAGGGAGATGCAAATCAAAACTACTCTAAGATTTCATCTGACCCCAATTAGAATGCCAAGCATTAAGAAGTCAAACAACAACAAATGTTGGTGAAGATGTGGGGAAATTGAGACTCTTTTACACTGTTGGTGGGATTGCAAACTAGTTCAACCACTATAGAGATCAGTGTGGAGATTCCTCAGAAAACTGGGAATGGATCCACCATATGATCCGGCTATACCACTACTGGATATCAAACCAAAGGGATTGAAACCAGAAAACAACAGTAATATTTGCATACCCATGTTCATAGCAGCCCAATTCACAGTGGCCAAATTATGGAACCAACCTAGATGTCCATCAACAGATGAATGGATCACAAAATTATGGGAAATACACTCAATGGAATTCTACTCAGCAATAAAGAAGAACAAAATAACAGCATTTGCAAAAAAATGGAAAGATCTGGAGAACATTATGTTAAGTGAGATTAGCCAATCACAAAAAGGAAGGGACATATGTTTTCATTAATATGCACAACCTAGGGAGTAGTGGGGACACAAAAGGGTCTCCAATGACAAGGGAGAACCCTCAGTGGTGCAAGGGAAGGGGTACAAGAGAAGGGGAAGGGCAAGAAAGAAGTGAATCTACAGAATTACTATCATAAACAATGTATACATATGAGATTATACCAACATCATTCTCAGTGCTACATGTGGGGGGGATGCGGGGGGGAGGGACACCAAGAGCTGTGTGCATGTATGTTAACACCAAACTGATACTCATTGTGATGTGAGACTACAATGTACCAATAAAAACATATTAAAAAAAAGATAGGGCTGGAGGTGTAGCTCAGAGGTAGAAAGCCCCTGGGTTCAATCCCCAGTATCAAAAAAATCCCAAATAATAGAAAGAGTAAATTAGTAACTTGAATGCAGCACAGTTTAGAATAAGTTAACAAACTAAATGTTCCCATATTAAGAAATATTGAAATATGTTCATAAGAAATATTAATTGCATAGTTATTTTTAATTGTATAAGAAAATCTAGTTTTAACAAAGGAGTACCTAACTGGTTGCATCTTACAAATTGTTGGGGTATATGGGGGCAAAGAAAACACGGCCCGATAGCAGGGAACAGGCTTTATTTAGGGATAAAACCTGGAAGGAGGCATCTGACCGGGGAGAGAGTCCACAAGAGTCAGAAAGCCTGCCTGCTTATAGGCTAGGAGCTTTTTATGGGGCAAGGGGGGGGTACAGGAGTAGTCGTGTAAGCCGCTGGTTGGTGTACCAGTGGCCAGGTCATCTCGGGGCCGGGCAATGGTCAGGGTGCATTTCTCTTTCTTTGTTCCTTTGTTCTCAGTTCTCCTCCAGCATGACCTTGTGGCCAGACCTCACAGTCTGACCTTGCAGTGCCCATGTCCCAGAGGATTTATAATATTTATATTGGGAAATGGGGCGCCATTTTTGTCTGAGCTACTTTTGTGGGACAGAGGTGGATCTGGACAGGGCTAGGAGCTGTGTTGCAGGCACTGTGAGGGTCCTAGAGGTTTTATGTGTTTGGGAGGAGCATGCATTGGCCTTTGGTCTGCAAGAGAAGAACTTTGTTAATAGAGCAGTTAGTGATTTTTTGAATTTTTGACACATCAGGTTGATTATGCATGGCACAAAAAGTAGGATGAGGAGGAAAATGAGTAAAGGAGTTAAAAAGGAGCCATGCTATCCAGGAGGAACCATATTTGAAGATTTTTGTTGATTGGTGGATATTAAAACAACACATTTGAGGAAATTTTTGACATCCCAAATGATGGAGTAACAGCAGGTAATCAGTTGTTGCCCTATGTTTATGCCCCCCTTTGATGAAGAGACCCTAACTGCTGTTAGGGAAATGGGCTGATGATTGCTCTGTTTTGAGTTGGAAGGAGGTGCTATTGGAGTATTGTAGTTTAGGGTCTCGGGTGGATGATCCAGAGGACTATGTGAAAAGGAATTTTTCTTGGTTTAAAGTCATTAATGGTTTGGTGAGCATCTTTAACAGAGGAGAGTGTTGCTGTGGGTTTTTTGCTTGTTTGTTTTGTTTTGTTTTGTTTTGTTTATGTAGAAGCTATTGTCAAACATGTTGATCAACTTTAGATTTTTTACTTTTAGTCTCAGTATATTGAGCAGGAGCAGGAGGTAAAGTTGTATTCTGGTGTTGGGGGAGTACATTTTCCATAGATTTGTACTGGGAATCTCTTTGTTGGCTGTTTTATATGTTGTACAGGATAAGCTGCCTGGATTGCAGATGCTGGCTGTTCTGGAAAGGGTGGCTGAACCAAAGGTTGCAATAAGTAAGCAGGCCATAGCAGGGTGTCCTGGGGCCGATGCCAGATAAGAAGACCGGACTGCAGGTGGGACTGGATAAGAAGTCTGCATGGAATTGGCGGGCTGGGATCCCAGTGGTGGTTCAGTGTAAACTGGATGCTCTGGGGCTGGAGGCGAATAAACAGGCTGTGTTGGAGCCTGCACTGAGTAAGTTGGCTGTGATGAGAAAGAAGTTTGTTCTTGGGGATATATCACAAAGGGTAACTGCTCAGGAGCCTTTAGTGGGAAAGGTGGCAGTTTTGCAGGTGGCCCTGGATAAGTGTGTTGACCAGAATAGGTTGGCCACTCCAGAGGCTGAATTATACTTTTAATATCACCCTTTGGCTGTTGTTGACTTGTAGGAGCTTTAGACTCTTGTTGAATACAATCCTGCTGAACATTTTTTTGTGGTGATGCTATAATCTTAGGTTGTGAAATAATGGCTGCTGCTGGGCAGAGGTTTAGAAATAAGGCACATTATTTTTTGTTGTTTTTTGTTTTGTTTTGTTTTTTAATGCACAGTCTGGCTTTGTGGCACTGAAGAGCTTGGAGTTATAGATTCCTGGTGTACCACAGGATAGGGCTGTGATACTGAATGTGTCTTTTGTGAAGGTGGATGGGCATCCAAATGACCCCCGATGGGATTAGAAGGGAGCTGAGCTGTACTGGCAGCATTTTCAGCACTATTTACATACTGGGCAGAAGACTGATTTGGTAACGCTTGAGGGTGATTAACCAGTAAAAAACAAAGAAGTCTGATTGACATCTAGTGTTTTGACTAATGCCTGATTCCCATTTTGGGGCCAGGCTCAAGTTGAAGACCAACTGGTGGATGTTGGGAAGTTATCTGTGAAATGGGCAATGTCTGAGGAGAAACTGCAGAAAGGACTGGTTGTGTGACTCCAGTAACTGACAAGTCTAAAGTCATGAATTGGGCTGAAGTATGTCTATCTGCTCCAAGAGCCAACCGTAATTCCTGTTGCTGGATCTGGGGGATCTTCTGGACAGTTAAAGGGGAAACCTGGGGATGTGAAACAACTGTCGGCTCAAAGACACATATAGGCAAAACAGTGGATTGACCTTGAACCACGGGCAAAATATGGGCCTGTGTCAGCTTTGTGTTGAGCCGCAGTGACGTGGGAAACTGCTGCTGTAACCCTGACATTTGCTTTAAAACACAGTTTGGATGTTACACTTTTGTCAAATGCTAACAAACAACAGTTACATAGTTTTTTTTTTTTTTTAGGAAAAACACGAAACAGAATTATAAGGAATAAAACAAATCCCATTTGTATCTTTGTATAAACCTGGAAAGGCTATCACCATTTTGTTTTGTTTAGATGCCATTAGCTTAAATTGTAAAATTTAAGCTAATGGCACTAATTTTACAATTAAAATTGTAAATTTTTCTTTACAATTAAAATTGTAACATTAGTAATGTTACAATTTTAGAAGTCTTGTACATTTTGGGAACACAAATATCTAAAATGTTGTTAGTATATAACAGGATATTATCTTAATAAAATATAAACTTTTGCTCTCTAGGCTTTTTGTAAAATTTTACCAAAAGAAGATCTATATTTTAAGAAAACCAAATTGTTTTAAACATGTGGAATTAATGCATATAATGTGACTTTTAGAAGATCCTTTAAATAATTTCTTCATTGTAACCAATACACATTTAAACTGTTTATACATCTTATCTTTTACAAATTACTTACAACTTAAAGCATTTTTCTCTTTCTCTTAACTCTGTTATTATTATAGTACCCCCTTATGCCAAAGATATCT
This sequence comes from Glis glis, assembly GCA_004027185.1. NCBI lineage: Eukaryota > Metazoa > Chordata > Mammalia > Rodentia > Gliridae > Glis > Glis glis. The sequence continues at coordinate 78,648 of PVJS01002859.1, forward strand.
CCTTTTATTCATTGGGGGTTTTTTCCTTATCTTTTTGGGATCTGGTAATATGACAATTATTTATCTGTTAGTGTAGCCAAGATGGCCACATCTGATTTATTTTGCTGGCATAGCTTTAAATCTTTTCTTAATACAAACTTTAAATCTCTTACTTTTTTTTCCTGTAAACAGATCCAGCTGTAAGATAGCATCATTGTTTACATTTTCCTTGTATTTACCCAATTTAATAATTAAATTATAGATTATCCCTGGAAAATCAAGACATCATATAAACATCATTAGTGTCCTAAAACCCTGTTTCTGCCAAAGAAAAAACCTTTGAAAGCAATGAATATTGTATCTGAAACCTTTTACAGAAATAAATATAACCCTTATTATTTACCTAGAAAAAAAGCATGTGTTGTTCTTAGAAAAACTCAGTTGTTAAGATTATTTAAGTCATGTGAACTTAGATGTATTTGATTTTATGTTTTCTTTTAATTTGATGAGTGCTCACTTATTGATATGTGAGTTTGTTTTACTATGTAGACAGATATATTATACATATAACACAACAAAAAACATCAATAGGTAGGGGACAAGAGAGTTCCATACACACACACACACACACACACACACACACACACACACACACATATTGCCCAAAGTGAAGTCAGGTCCCAGACACAGACATGAAAACACCTGTACAGTTGGCAATGTCTGCCAGGCATGGGCAACACTGAATCAAATTTATTCAAGTGGCTACTTTGTCTCCCCATGTCAGACAAACATCCTGATTTCCATGACCACCCATCCCCTTTTCTCTTTCTGGATACCAAACAGAAAATGGACCCTTGACTAGCTTCTGAGTAAAGATAAGAAGAAAAAAACCCCAAAATTTAGAGACCTAGAAAACCTCTAGTCAGACAAAAAAATAAATCAGAACAAAAATATATGCATGCAAACCGAGGTAAAAATCCACGAGCTCAGAAATTAAAATGGCCGTATGTCCCTGTAATATAAGGCTATCTTTTGCTGTAAATTTATATAGGTGTTTTTGTAAGAAGACTCTTCTTGGAACCACATTGGAAAATGGAATTATGAAATTTTTAAAGCCTGAGATATGCATCCCTTACTATATTTTAAAAGCCTTATTTTGAGCAGGAGTCGGTAAGGGTGAGGGGCGGCAGCCTGGACATGTGGGCATGGGGGCTGCAGCACAGCAGCAGGGGCTGTGGGAGGTGGCACACTGATGGCCTTGGGAGGTGGGATGCTGCCAGCCATGTGAAAAGCTGCGGCGTAGCTGTGGGAAACTGCGCCCTGAAAGCAGCTGGGAAAAGGTGGATCATAGCTGCGGAAGGCAAGGGACAGGCTGGAGTGGATGGGAGGGTAGACGGGGCTGATGAAGTTGGCGGTGATGGGGAGGGTGGATCGAAGGGGCACGGGGAAAGTTGGGGGAGGATTTCTTTTTCCCTGGGAAGTTTTGACTTGGTATAGAAGGTGATTAAGTAGGGGGGTGGGGGAATGAAAGCAAAAAATCAACAGTTCCTTCCAGGAATCTGAACTAAGCCAAGTTAGACCGGTCATTAAATGAAATCAGAGACAGTGGTTAAAAAACACTTCAAGGAGAAATGTTACCTGTCGGGGGCGTCCATCGGTCTCTCGGGACCAGCCAGAGAGAGAGAGGGACGCGAGGCTGATGGGGGGGCAGGGCCGGACGGTTGGACAAAGAATCATACCTCCAACCGGGAGCATGTCTGGCATGGACTCGTTTATTAGAAAGCACATCTCTCTTTTATAGTACAGGAAGTTCGCAATGAGTAGGGTGTGGCACCAC